>OY284484.1:13274481-13400325 GCA_958336345.1 Dorcus parallelipipedus | reverse complement strand
TTGATCTAACATTTTGATTATTATGTACAAAATTAGTTATTATATTTGTAAAAATAATTTCTTTATGTGAACGTCAATAAGTGAAGGAGAAATGCAAAATTTAGGTCCAAGTGCAAGAAAATTCGAAAATTAATATGATTTTAGGATTAAAAAACCGAATAGAAAAAATTTCTCATCCCTCCTTGTTGATAAAAAATCTTCATAAACTAAAAAACATTCTTTTAAAGAATAGTTATCCTAATGCAATGCTTAATAAATTAATTTTCAATACTCGGCAAAGAATAGAACCCCAATCACAAGATAATAATAATTCAAGATTAAATGATGGTAATAAAGTTTTCAGATCATTAAAATTTATTCCTAATCTTACATCTCGACTAATAAAAGTAATTAAGAACAAAAACATTCACATTGCAACAAAAAATTTATTAACAATTAAGGCCTTATTTACTAAAGTTAAAGATCCTTTTGACAAACTCCAACAAATTAATTCTATTTATGAAATTCCATGTCTTGATTGTGATTCTGTTTATATTGGACAAACATCCAGAACTCTTCACTCCAGAATAATCTCACATAAAAGTGATATTAGAGTCAGACCTTCTGCTTGCTCTTTATCTGAACATGCCAATAAACAGGACCATCACATCAATTTTCAAGATGCAAAAATACTTGATATTGAACCTAATTTGAATCAAAGAACGTTTATTGAAATGTGTCATATTTTTGGCAATAATAAAAGCATGAATAAAAGAACAGATATTGAGAAACTTAGTTGCATTTACACATATTTACTAAATTTTAAAATCACTTCTAAAAATTCTTAATCTAAAAAAAAATAAAAAATAAAAAAATTCTTAATCTAAAAATATATAATTTATAACATCATATTGCTTTGTCTCAAATAAACAAATTTACTGTCAATTCAATTTAGTGTCAAAAATAATTTGTCAACAAAAAAATTTCTAACTTGAATTTAACTTCTTTTCTTACTCATTAAGGAGTAAGTAAAAATTTAGATTATTAATGAATTGTTAATTAGTGCCATGTTTTTGTAGAAACCTTGAAAAAGGAAATAAAATTTTCCGAAAGCTCGGTTAAACTTTAAAAGAGTATTAATTACCGCCCTCTTGACTGCAGCCCTGTGAAGAATTTAATTTTTTTTTTTTTTAATATAAAATATATAAAAATATTTATAAACATAAAATTACTAACTTTTCTTTACATCTTTTCTTTTCTGACTGATTTCCTTTACACCACACTATTCTTTGACGAACACAGAATAAATGAAATATTTCCAACCAAACCGCCGCCACATGTATAGGTACGTGACATATATGTGTCAGATGTGCACAGCACACTGCAGCGTGATTTTAAATGTTGATTTTAAATGAACTTGAAGAGGATGACGATGGAGAAATAATTAAGTTATTAAATGCATTAAATTATATAGTATGGAATCTTCTTCATTCATAGTTTAAAAATCTCAGAAATTCAAATACACTACTATAAAACAATTAACCACTACCACAGGTCATAACCTTCAAAGTCATAGAAATTTAAAAATTTGAAGTGGGGGTAAATTACTCTACGTGCTGGATCAAATTGTATCGAGCACTTCGAGCACTGCTTGGAGTACACGGAGCATGTTTTCGTAAAGCATTACGAACGCTCTGAACTACTTTTGGTAAGCGTAAATGAAAAAGAGTACGCCCCGAGCGACTTTTCGTAAACGCCTAATATTATACTGGTTTTAGTATTCATAAGATGTTTCACGAGTAATAGAAATCTTATAAATATTATATTTGATAGTGACATGCTAAAAAGTTTCAGGTTTGAGATTTTCGCACACAAAAAGTAATATAACATGACGAAAATATGTTTTAAAAATAAAAAATAATTTTGTCCGGTCAGATTCGCGATTCCGCCCACTGTGCACCGGTAAGAAATTAGTAACAAACCTCCAGCAACAACATTTCAAAATTTAAATTGGCTACCAAAGCCGTCCTAATTATCACATAACTATAAGTTTAACAAATTTTTTGCAAATTGGTTTTAATTATAGCGGATTCCTCGAGCATGCTCTGTACAGCTGTTTCAGGCCTAATTGGGCCTTCATCAGCAGAACCGTAGCTCGAGAACTCCACTGCAAACCAAACCGATCCGTCCTGGGTTACTCGCCAATGCGATGTGAAAGTAATGAACAATTTAAGTAGCGACATCTATCGATCGCTTTTTGACCTGACAAATTGAAGCCAGTTCGCTACATAATAAGTCATCCCATGAAAGGCGGCCATGCTTGCTGTCAAAGCATATGAGAATTTTAAAAAAATTTGTGCAAATTGGTTTTGATTACAGCGGATTCCTCGAGCATGCTCTGTACAGCTGTTTCAGGCCAAATTGGGCTTCCATCAGCAGAACCGTAGCTCGAGAACTCCACTGCAAACCAAACCGATCTGCCCTGGGTTATTCGCCAATGCAATGTGAAAGTAATGAACAATTTAAGTAGCGACATCTTTCGATCGCTTTTTGACCTGACATTGCAGTAGGATTGACAAATTGAAGCCAGTTCGCTACATAATGTCAAGTCAAAAAGCGATCGAAAGATGTCGCTACTTAAATTATAATTTTAACAGCATTGTGAAGATCATTAACTATAGTTTGTTCTTAGTGTATCACAATTAAGATATCTAAATTATTAGCGGTAACTAATGCTCAGTATCTAATTATTAGAGCTTGGAAAATATGCACGAAAAAATTTTAAATTATGCATGCAAACATGCAGTAAAAATATGCTTTCAAATATGCATTTATGCTCTTAAAAATGCATTTACGTATAAACATTTAGAAGTGTATAAAGGTTATAAAAAAATAGTATTACTTATCTCAAATGAATTTTATTATTGCTACATAGTGAAAAAAAAATCTTGAGTCTCGGTCATAAGTTTTATTTTTTGCTTATAAAAAGTTTTCGGACCCGGCCGGGTTCGTCATCAGTGTAACTAGAATACAATGTAACAGTTTAGTTGTGTAAAGAACATGTTTAGTAAAAACAGAACGTGAAAAAACAAGATTTTAACTTACAGCAAATTCAGCGAGTCTTTCCACTGCCGAGAAAGGGGAGAGACTAAATCAAGTGATTGCAATTAGTCATTTTTATTTCTCACGTTTGCCGGCAGAGGGAGAAGTCTTAAAATTGGATCTTAATACAAAGTTAACTTTGACAATGTCATTATCCTAAAACAAGAAAAAAATTTTCAAAAAAGAAACACGCTAGAAATGTGCTTTATTATAAATAATCCTAATTCCGTCAATAAAAGGACGGATTACAACAATTTAAATCCGTATTATTATCCAATCAGTAGAATTCACTAGAATGCGAAATTTGTTGTTACTTTTCTGATAATAATTTCATGTATCAGGAAAATAATTTGTTCATCTTCATAACATGACAATATCAAAATTTCGTGAAGTGCAAAGAATAAGATGGGAAAAAAGAAATAAAAAATCGACCGATCTCCAGCAAAAAAAATTTGAAACTCAAATCCTAGCAGGAAGCAAAAGAAACCTACAAAAAATTTTACGAAATACAAAATATTTGATAAAAAGGAAAAATGGGAAATGAAATAAACTACAAATAAGAAAAATTAAATAATTAAAAAACAAAAGATGAAGTAATTGAAGTAATGAAAAAAACGCTAATGTAACATTAAAAATTTAATACATTTGATTAAAAAAAATATAAGAAAAATTTAAATAAATATCAACGACATAAATAAATAATAAAAATTTCAAATTCCAGTTTTATAACCTCCATATCTAACAGCATGGCCTTCTAAATGAAAAGCGAGTTCTAACTGACCTGGACGTTTTAGAAAATTTACATTGAATATTTGTGCTCGAGAAAAGCCAAAAGTCGCCACTTTGGCGCTGGTTACGGGGCACTGACGGCACTGAGTGAAGTGCATTGTCATTACTGTCAATCAAAGGGAGTTCACGCAAAATTAATTAATATTGTAATTACCGTAATACAATATAATTTACATGGTATAAACTTTATAGATTCATGCACAAATCATTTGATCACGTCGGAGTGAAGTATGCTTGCGCAATAAAGAGAAACTGTCATTTTAAAAAGCTTTCGTGTTATGAAGAAAACGTATTAAAAAGGGCAATGATAATTACGCACAGTGAGAAAAGAAGCTTTATTATACATACATATTGTAACTTACCACAGAAATTCTGAGTATACACCGTGTCCACATTTCGATACTCACCATATTAAATGGGGAATGTTTTGCAGAATTCAATACTCGTGACAGATCTCATTTCAAATTCACCATAACTTTTTTTAAATTTTAAGATAATTTTAAAAAACCAAAATTTGCCAATTTCAATGTTCCTCAATAACTGGATAACACCTAATATGTGATCTCTTCGAAAGTTTTACAATGTTCAGACACTTTTTTAAGACAAAGATTTTGATATAAACAGAAACCCCCGATTGTCATTTGTTTTCAAGTTATTAGTGCTAACTTTTGTTTTTCATATGGCAAGCAATATTGGATTTTTGCTTCGTTAGATAGTCTTTAAAAAGAGCTTTTCAATGATGTATAACATACCCGGAAAATTTTTATTTGTAGGGGAGTTATTAACAAAAAGATGAATTAATTTCTAATATGTAATTAGTGGGCTAAGAAATTAAACAACAATAAGGAATGAAAGCTTAAAGAAATGCTAAGTAATACTGTAAAACAATGCTCGTGAAACTGGAATTCCAAAATCGTCTGTTCACAAAACCTTGAAGAAAACCAAATACCACCTTTACAACAATTAATTATACAAGGTTTAAACGATAATGACTATCAATGAAGATTACAGTTTAGTAGGTGGGACTTACGAAAATGTGAAGATGATCCTAAATTTCCTAGGAAAATACCCTGGACAGATGAAACACGATTTACCAATTGCGGAGTATTCAATAGGCATAATTATCATTGGTCTACTGAAAATCCACATTTGGTAAATCAAAAATTTCAAGTTTGATTTGGTTTTAATGTCTGGTGCGGTTTAATTGGTATGCAATTTTGTTTATATATTTTTTTTGTTTTTGAGTTTCATTTTAGATAATGACTTACTAGGTCCTTTCATACTGATTACAGTTTAAACTGGTAACAGATATGTGGAGCTACTAACAAACGAGATAATACCTGTTTTGAGAGAAATTATTAACTGAGAACATGCTAAACATTTGGTTCCAGCAAGATGGTTGCCCGGCCCATAACACTCGTGACGTAAAACATTTCTTGAGAGAAAACTTTAATGAGAGGATGCTTTCAAATAATGGACCAGTTGAATGGCCTGCGAGATAACCCGATCTTACCCCCTTGACTTTTATTTATGGTGGTGTTTGATAAAATACAGTCAAAATAAAATTCAAGATGGCGGCTGTCAAGATATTGATAGCAACTTTCTTATTTTAAATGGACGCCATATTGAATTTTTGTACGATTAAATAGTTTTTTTTTTTCACGTTTCAACCGTGTATCACAACCCATATCTAAAAAAAAAATTATTTAAAAAATTTAATATTTTTGTTTAAATCAAGTAAGCGGGTTGCCTTTACTTATTACTAATCAAGTAAAGGCAACCCGCTTACTTGATTAGTAATAAATAAAGGCAACCCGCTTACTTGATTTAAAAAAAAATACTAAATTTTTTAAATAATTTTTTTTTTAGATATGGGTTGTGATACACGGTTGAAACGAGAAAAAAAAATGCTATTTAATCGTACAAAAATTCAATATGGCGTCCATTTAAAATAAGAAAGTTGCTATCAATATCTTGATAGCCGCCATCTTGAATTTTATTTTGACTGTATTTTCAGCTGTATTTTATCAAACATAGTAACTTTTATATGAAACATTTTTTCATATTTTTATAATTGCAAAGTTATTGGACATTAAAGAAAATAGCGATTTTCAGTTTTTCTGCGATAATATCTGAACTATTCGGAATTTTCAAATTTTCTCAACGGAATCTGAATCAGCACATAAAACTGCAAAATATTGCCCATTTAACCAAATCTCTATCTTCACTAATAAGAAAGTTACCCATGGTAGCCTACTCAATCTGGGACACACTGTATGCAGATAAGATTTTAATCTAAAACCGTAATAGTTTAATGCTAAATTAAGTTGTCGAAATTAAACATAAATACTCCACTTTATTCCAATGTAAATAATATCCAGTATGCTCAAATTTTTACAATAATAACATTAATTATTGTTCTTACATCAACTCATCCACCATTCACATGTGACAGAACTGTCAAGATTTTAGGTTAAGAAAGCGCCCCGTAAGCAGTGCTTGGCAGAGCACGCCTGAACTGCACTTTTGCCCAGGTCAGATAGAACTCGCTTTTCATTTAGAAGGCCATGTCTAACAAGAATCAAGATATAGAATAGTCTACGCAATATAGTGGATATCCAGAATCACCTAAAATGAATTACTATAAAATGGCGACAGATTTTAGTATAATAATTTTTATCTTTTTATTGTGTCCACTGAATAGAATCACTCTGCACTGATGATAATTGACAGAATATTGGTCCATAGCATTCAATAGCAACTGCTTCAGTGTCCTTGTTAAAATTAGCGTGTTAACTAGCAAATAGCGTTCGATGTAGGCGTACAGAGTACGAAAATAGCGAAGTGTTGGTGGGAACGCGAGTTAGCGATAAATAGCGATTCATATGTAGTTACAAAGTTCGGTGTAATCGCTGAAGTTAGCGCGTTAGCTAGCAAATAGCAAGCGACACATACATACAGAGTATGAATATAACGGAATTTGAGACTTAGCGGCAAATAGCAATTGATATCAGTTAAAGAGTTCCACCCCAGGCCGGTTAAATTTTAACAGCACGGCTGTTATTACTATTTGCTCCTTATCTCACACGTTACTATAGTTACAACTAAATCACACTCATAATTCTGCCTACTTAAGTTTATTATTATGATTGTTTTTGCCAAAATAAAGATTTATTTCCTCATTTAGTATTACGAAAACTGTAAAACAAGATACGGGCAATATGCATATAATGAACTCGGATAATTTGTAGCCTCGGCCATAGAACTTATCCTCGTTCATTATATCAAGCATATCGGCCTAATACCGTTATATACTATTTCGTAATACTTGAATGTTATTTCATTATAACTGCATTGTTTTCATGGTTTTGTTACGCTATCCATAACGGCCTAGGGCCCGATTTTTTCAACTTCTGTTAACTTTATCTGGCGATCAATTCAAGTGTCACGGTCGTGACACTTTCCTCCAAAAAGAATCTACAAGGAAAACTAAAGAATGCAAACAATTCTTAAATAAAAACAAAGATATCCTAATCACCACAGCAGATAAGGGAAATGTAACGGTCGTCATGACAAAACAAGATTACATAAGCAAAATGGATACTCTGCTACAAGATGAACGTACTTATTCCACGGTCAACAAAGATCATACACATAATATCCAAACTAACATGAATAAACTTATAAAAAATTGGCTGAAATCTGGAAATATAGATGTAAACACAGCGAAGGGGTTACAATGCACAAATGGTACATCGCCAAGTTTATATGCCTTACCCAAAATACATAAAGAGGGTGTCCCTCTTAGACCCATAGTATCTTACGTTGGTAGTCCTACGTACAATTTGTCCAAATTTTACAGTCAGTTGTTAAAAAACTTGGTAGGTAAAACTGATTCTCACAAAAAAGACTTTTGAATTTGTTAAAACTATAGGCAATGTAACTGTACCTTCAGACTACTCAATGTGCTCCTTCGATGTGACAAGCTTGTTTACTAACATACTATAGACTTAGCTTTAAAATTAATTGAAAACAAGTGGGATAGCATAAGTAGATTAACTAGTCTTAGCAAATCTCAATTTATGGACGGTCTGGGGATCGTTGACAATAACACATACTTTAAATGTAACGGGAAATTTTACAAACAAATATATGGCATACCCAGGGTTCACCGGTAAGCCCCATAATAGCTCACTTAGTAATGGAATATGTTGAATCCGAAATTTTAAAAAATCTAAACACCAAACCTTTACTTTACAATAGATATGTGGATGACATCTTTCTCATTTTATCGACTAACGAAATCACAAACGTCCTAAAAAAATTCAATGAATTTCACGAACACTTACAATTCACCTTAGAAAAGGAAAAAAAAATTCAATCAATTTCTTAGATGTACAAGTATTAAGAAAACTTAATGGTTCACTCATAACTAATTGGTACAGAAAACCTACCTGGTCTGGCAGATACCTTAATTTCAATTCCGTTCATCCTAAAAATCAAAAAATTTCTGTAATCACGAGCCTAGTCTATAGAGCTATCTTGTTATCCAATAATCTTTCATAAAAAAAATTTAGGATTAATAAAACAAGTATTACACAGTAATAGTTACCCCACTAACTTAATAAACTCAACAGTAGAGTCAGAAAATTAAAAACAAGTCAAAACTGTAACCAAAATTCTCTTAATAACATAAAAAATAAAAAAATAAAAAAATCGTTTCTTTCCCTTACATTCCAAATACATTCGAGTTTAGTAGATAGGCTATGGGCGTTCTGGACCAATTTCCCATAAGATTTAACACAGGCCTCGAGATTGCAATTTTTGCGCGGATCGAGGTGAGGGGGGGTGAGGTGAGAAGGGGGAGCGGGGTCGCGCGCAAGCGGCAGCAGAAGCGTGACGCGGGCAAGCCGGAGCGAGAAAGGGAGACGCGGCAGTAGATATCTAGACTCGCGACCTTGGTACATTTTTGGGCATAGTTACAGCGGTTTTTGGAAACGGAGGGGTGTTTCGCGAATTCTACCTTAATTTTTGATTTTTTTTTCTTCGCCTCATCATATGTATTAAATAGCGCGTCGACTTATGACCGGCGCTAATAGATGTTTATTTCAAGATATTTCTAAATAACGAATTTTTTTCTCGGTCCGGAGAGAGATTCGAACCCGTTGGTCGGGCGTTCCTGAGCCGTCCACCTAAGCTGCTCGACCGTTGAGTCAGTTATTCGTATCTGTTCGAGATGTGTAATATTAACGACGCGCGCGGTGAATGATGTCCTTTTTCGAACTCGTTCCTCGACGTTCGTGGGCCGTCCACCTTAAGCCGCTCGACCGTCGGGATCAATTGCTCGTATCAGTTCGTGAAGTGTAATAAGAACGATGTGTGGGCGGAGGCGCTCGCGGTTTCAGGAATTTTAATACTTGTCGAGACGTGTTAGCAGATAGCAACACTCGCGACCTTAGTGCAATTTAGAGAGCAGCGAGATAAAGAAAACGAATCAAGGTCGAATCGCACGTGATTAACCGAGAATGAAATTTAGCAAATTAATTGCAAACGGAAGTCGTTTCAGTACACATCATGAAGGAAATTTTCTTTCAAGCCGATTTAGGAATCACTACACTACTTAACTGTTTCAAACTGAACGTAAATTTACTCTATTGTAAAAGCGCTGTAAATATCTGAGAAATGAAAACTGCGAAACAATGTGTTCAATTTATAAATGATACACAAATCCTCGAATGTGATTGGTTGATTCATTTCTGATGCAATTTTTTTTTTAACTCCATATACGTTTTTTCGGTTTAGACATCTTATGCATTAAATACCGCCGCGACCTTAATTATAATTTTTACCTCGCGCACTTCCGCATGCTAAAGTTGAAGAAGAGGATTCAAATTCCCCACGCACTAGAGTTATCGTACGTAACTCAAAACGTTTATGCAACGAAATGTAAACAATGAGTCAGATGAATAAAACGAAGCATATGCTTTTACTTCAAAATAATTTATTGTATCTTACTACATTGCTGTCAACGCAAAATAATGTTGTTTATTTACTTAGAAATTTGCTATTTCCAAGTCAATGAAATCTCCTTGATCTCTAATGCTTTGAATCTCTGCTAACAAACGAAGTTAAACTGGAGACATTTTCACCTTTGCATACGTTTAGAAACTGAAGAAAATAATGTGTTTCCATTAACTTTTATTCCTGGTAAGACTTCATGAATAAATACCTTTTATCTCTAATGCTTTGAATCTCTGCTAACAAACTGAATAAAATATCTACATATACAGTGTGTCCCAGATTGAGTAGGCTACCATGGGTAACTTTCTTATTAGTGAAGATAGAGATTTGGTTAAATGGGCAATATTTTGCAGTTTTATGTGCTGATTCAGATTCCGCTGAGAAAATTTGAAAATTCCGAATAGTTCAGATATTATCGCAGAAAAACTGAAAATCGCTATTTTCTTTAATGTCCAATAACTTCGCAATTATAAAAATATGAAAAAATGTTTCATATAAAAGTTACTACGTTTGATAAAATACAGCTGAAAATACAGTCAAAATAAAATTCAAGATGGCGGCTGTCAAGATATTGATAGCAACTTTCTTATTTTAAATGGACGCCATATTGAATTTTTGTACGATTAAATAGCATTTTTTTTTCTCGTTTCAACCGTGTATCACAACCTATATAAAGTAAATAATAATAAAGTATATAAAGTAAAGGCAACCCGCTTACTTGATTAGTAATAAGTAAAGGCAACCCGCCTACTTGATTTAAAAAAAAAAATATTAAATTTTTTAAATAATTTTTTTTTTTAGATATGGGTTGTGATACACGGTTGAAACGAGAAAAAAAAATTGCTATTTAATCGTACAAAAATTCAATATGGCGTCCATTTAAAATAAGAAAGTTGCTATCAATATCTTGACAGCCGCCATCTTGAATTTTATTTTGACTGTATTTTATCAAACATAGTAACTTTTATATGAAACATTTTTTCATATTTTTATAATTGCGAAGTTATTGGACATTAAAGAAAATAGCGACTTTCAGTTTTTCTGCGATAATATCTGAACTATTCGGAATTTTAAAATTTTCTCAACGCAATCTGAATCAGCACATAAAACTGCAAAATATTGCCCATTTAACCAAATCTCTATCTTCACTAATAAGAAAGTTACCCATGGTAGCCTACTCAATCTGGGACACACTGTATACATGTTAAGACTTGTTGAACAGATAAATTAAAGTTTTAATTATGCTAATTCTGTACATCCTACATGTTCACAGATTTTCTGCAATAGCAGAATAATTCATAAATTGTTTTAATTAAACAGGGTCAATCGTTTTATACAGGGTACAGTTTAAGCTGCTCGAAAAGTTACACACACAAGAGATGTAGACAGAATAACAGATATTTTTTAACTACTACATTTATGATTTTAATTTGCGCGCGCTTCAACCTTGAATGCATAAACGTTTTGATAATAGCGTTTAATCAAATGTGTTTCAACCTTGATTCATTTCACTGCTCTCTCTACTGCCAGAGAATTTTATTGCACACTAATGTAATTGACCTTAAGGCTTTTAATTCCTTACCGCTGAAAATCAAAAGTATAATATAATATAAACCAATTTAAAAGTTTATTAAAGCAATACACAAATAGATAGATACACAAATGTCTATATTCATATAAACATTTTTTCGAATGATCTCTTGTGTGAATTGAATTAAATGTATCGGTGTTCGTGAATGAGTGTAAAAATATTTTAACTTGCATCACCCCTACGCTATATTTCTGTATGTTACTATTATTATCATTAAGTACTGTATTGATTGATTGATCTGTTGTAAACTAAACTAAATGTTAAACGATTATGCTATCAGAATGTAGATGCAATCGAATTGAGCAAATTATGTTGATTCTCGTTAGAAACGTTATCTGCTACTTCTTCGTTCAACAAAAATGCTTTAATAAAAATTATATTACATACCAATATACCAATAAAAATTAAATAACCAATTATAGTCGCACCTCTATAATTCGAACCTCCACAACCCGAAATTTACTGATGTCCTTGCACACTGTGTATTATTAAAATCTCTTTCTTTAACTAGAGATTTCGAGTATACGTTTCTGGTTTGGCAGTTTGAAATTTATAGGGCAGCATAAATACACACCGCAGCTTCACTCTCCTTGGCAGGAAAATTCAATATTCCGGATGAATAATCTGTCACGTGACCTGTTAGAGCGCATTCGACTGAACGCACGGAGTGTTTCTTTTCTCACTCTTACATGCACTGAAACGCAATCGCTCTCCCTCACACTTCTGCTCATCGCGTGCATTGAGCATTATATCGAATGCATCCTTAAATTGTATGAATATGATCAGCGGTGTCTCGACACTTCTTTATTAAAAAAAAAAAAACATACAAATCATAAATTTTCATAAGACCGAACATAAAGTAACGTTCACCTCCGCCTTCACCGCATATCCGCTAAGAATGGCGTATATCGTAATGTTGTGCAATCGTCACTGCCCATACTGGCGGTAAAACACACCCACATAGGCGACCTCTATCTTAACAATCATTAGTTGGCGCGAAATTCAAATTCAAAATTTCACATGTGGTGTCTCGTATAATTAGCAGCATAATAGATCTATGCTTTCGATTATGCATAGATGAGTAAACTTAAACTCTAGGGTTTCAAGTAGTGATCAGATAATTCAAATTAAAAATCTTGCCCTGTCAGGTTAAAGGTGTTGACAAACAGTTTCCATGCTGATTATGCTGTGTTTATAGGATAACGAAACAAAGCGTTGTTGTTGTAAGTCATTACTACCTCTAAGCATTATCTCTGTTGTGATATCATATTTTGCAATGAAATAACTGAACAATTATCAAACGATTTTGAATTCATTTTTGCTGCTGCATTAGGTGTGAGTGAAAAAAAAAATTTCTATAAAATTATCATATCGATTAATCAAATTTATTTCTTAAGTGTGGTTAGTTAGTTTATCGTAATCCATTATTTTAGTGTATATTAGAGGGTTTGGAATGATTCTACTGAATATAACCGAAATAAAGAAAAGAAAAAAAAAACTTACCAAACGATCATTGATAAATTTAATGTGAAATCTCATGATATTTATGTTACAATTAATACGTTTAAAAACATAGTCTAAAAATCTAATTTATGTTACAATTAATACGTTTAAAAACATAGTCTAAAAATCTAACAAAACTACAATGTAACCTTAAGTAATAATATGTAAGTATGGGGAATTTAGATACATGATAGAAAAGTGCGTAGGGGTGGATGGGGAATTGAAAAACAATTATCGTGGAAACTCAATCTTGGGGACATACTGTATATAGAAATAATTATGAAGTTAGATGATCTATACAAAAGATATCTCGAGATAGATGACACCCTGTATAAGGATGATGGTGTTGACAGCGTTAGATTCTATTAATTTATCAGTATTATCAATTAACCTAGCATACAGACAATCAGATTGAGTAAAATACCTATACAATTATCTAAACTAGTAAAAAAAGGAGCCTGGTATAGATTAGTACTTATCATACACTGAGAACCTTATAAGACTGCACATAGTAGTTATCAATGCAAGCATTATTAAATTATTGTTTCCAAATTTATTTCATTCACCATGGTTACCGTTTGCTGTTATTAATGACCCTACTGATTTTGAATTGTCAGATTGAATTAAATTGTTCTTTTAATTTATTGTAAAATAATGTATATAACCACCGAAAAAGTCGAAATATACATATTATTCTCAAATACAACTTCGTTGAGAGAGGTCTCTGCATTATCTGCTGCCAAATTTCTTCCTTAATACTTTCTATGTACAGTTTTTAGATGATTCAGCATTGAAAATTGAGTAGTAACCATAGCAACGTAATGTTAAAGCCTCTATGTGCAATTTTATAGAACTCAGATATGTATTATCTGATCATGTAATTTTCATCTATGTGCAGCGTTACAAGATCCACGCTTCGACCGATTACGACCGATTTTTGTTTACGTCAACATAATAGTATGTTATAAATTGCGAACAATAATTAATACTATCTGCTTATAAAAGCCGTTTTGTTTATAAGTTTATAAGTTTATAATGGGTAGCTAGAATCTGAATATTTTTGAGCAACGACCTCGTCCGTAAAAGCAAAACGCTTTAACTTTGTATTGAAGTATACATATTTGGACTGCGGTCTTGTGCAATATAATCTGTTCCATAAAATTTATTATACATATATAGAATTTTAAACAGTGTGTCCATGGATTTTCTGCAACTGTTGAATGACATTATTCAATGCAATCCCCTCCCACCTCTCAGCACTTAAAAAATAAGTTTAATTAATCACATTGGCAATTCCGGCTAAAGGTTTGGTCACACTGGCTCCAGATTCAACAGAACTTGTACGGCAGAACAATACAGTTGCACTTCAATATTGTATTGCTGAATTAGGAAGAACTCTCTTTTCCTGACATATCCCTGTTTTGGTTTTATATTATGTGTGCCAAAAAGGCTGCCTGTCAAATACTAGTATGATTACTTTATCGTAATATATGATTTTAGTGTATATTAGGATACATTTTCGTAGGAATCAAACATTTTATTAGAGGGTTTGGAATTATTCTACCGAATATGTCCGAAATAATAAATAAATAAATAAATTTCTTTGTTTTGTTCGGTGATCTGACGTAGTCGGCAGTATACTCCAGTTCATTACGATCCTACTGTGACCGTATACATTTGTTAATATGAAGTTGTTTTTAAATTGATTTTTGATATTGGAGCCAGTGTGACCAACCCTTTAAGACGATAATTCTAAATGTAATTTGAACTTGAACAATTTTGAGAGTAAAGTAAGCATGTTTTTAAATTTAAAACACATTCGAGGATTTGTGTATCATTTATAAATTGAACACATTGTTTCGCAGTTTTCGTTTCTCAGATATTTACAGCGCTTTTGCAATAGAGTAAATTTACATTCAGTTTGAAACAGTTAAGTAGTGTAGTGATTCCTAAATCGGCTTGAAAGAAAATTTCCTTCATGATGTGTACTGAAACAACTTCCGTTCGCAATTAATTTGCTAAATTTCATTCTCGGTTAATCACGTGCGATTCGACCTTGATTCGTTTTCTTTATCTCGCTGCTCTCTAAATTGCACTAAGGTCGCGAGTGTTGCTATCTGCTAACACGTCTCGACAAGTATTAAAATTCCTGAAACCGCGAGCGCCTCCGCCCACACATCGTTCTTATTACACTTCACGAACTGATACGAGCAATTGATCCCGACGGTGGAGCGGCTTAAGGTGGACGGCCCACGAACGTCGAGGAACGAGTTCGAAAAAGGACATCATTCACCGCGCGCGTCGTTAATATTACACATCTCGAACAGATACGAATAACTGACTCAACGGTCGAGCAGCTTAGGTGGACGGCTCAGGAACGCCCGACCAACTGGTTCGAATCTCTCTCCGGACCGAGAAAAAAAATTCGTTATTTAGAAATATCTTCAAATAAACATCTATTAGCGCCGGTCATAAGTCGACGCGCTATTTAATACATATGATGAGGCGAAGAAAAAAAAATCAAAAATTAAGGTAGAATTCGCGAAACACCCCTCCGTTTCCAAAAACCGCTGTAACTATGCCCAAAAATGTACCAAGGTCGCGAGTCTAGATATCTCGCTCCGGCTTGCCCGCGTCTCGCTTCTGCTGCCGCTTGCGCGCGATCCCGCTCCCCCTTCTCACCTCACCCCCCTGACCGTGATCCGCGCAAAAATTGCAATCTCGAGGCCTGTGTTAAATCTTATGGAAAATTGGCGCAGAACGCCCATAGTATATCTACTGAGTTTCTTAAAAGGAAATTAAACAAACATAATATAATATTAACAGGCAAATCCACTTGCAGCAACCAATCCTTTTTCAGTAGATTAAAAGACAAAATAAATCCAGATCAAAAAACTAATGTTGTGTACAAAGTAGACTGCATGGAATGTAATAAAGTTTATATAGGTCAAACAAAAAACTATATCAAAACTAGGATGTACAACCACAACTACAATATAAAAAATAACAACCCAGAATATTCGATGTTAACAAACCACGCTTTATACAATCTACACAAATTTAATTTCAACAACGTTAACGTTTTAAAACAAGAATTAAACTTTTACAAAAGGAATACTCTTGAAATGTGTTTTATTCTGAACGATCCCAATACCATAAATAAAAGAACTGATTACAATAATTTAAATAGTTATTACCACCCCATTTTAAAATTTCTCTCTCCACCTAAAAGTAACAAACGCCTGCGTGATAAGTTCGGCCGTCAGTCTTTTCCCTATGCTCGGAGAGAGGAGACTCACAATTTTTAGTAAGTTCCCTTTCTCTATCTATTACTAATTTTGCTAATTTAAGGCATTAACTTAACTTAGGTATAGATACTAATTATGTAAATTTAATTGTAGACACTGAGGAAGAACCTGGCCAGGTTCGAAAACGTTATGTTAAACAATTAATAAAAAACATTCAGACCGTGATTCAGGAAGTTTTATTTCAAAGAATACAGTACCGGTCAAGAAAACACTTTACTCTCAATAAAAATATACCAAAACAATAATAATTTCAAACTTAAATATCGTAAAAAGCATTAAACCAAATATGGACAAACTACATATTTTTTGAATTAGGAGAAAAATATCTTTCTTAATTCAAGAAAATATACTGAGTGTTCCATTTAAAATAAAGTTGATATTCATTTGTTAGGTGTCCGATTGTCATTGGTTTCTTTTTAAAGTAAATTCTGGAGGTACAGGTAAATCCCTAAAACTTTTGCATTTAACATTTTTTGATATGTCTAATAATAAAGTGTGTAGGTACCGTTTAAAATATAAACAAAAACCTTGTACGCCTCGCGCAACATTAGTTGATAGGTCAATTTCGAATCAATTTCTAAAAATATTCATTTTAAGTTATTGAATATTACTTAATAAGTAGATTTTTATACCAATACTTAAATACTGAAACTGTTTTGGTATTATTTTAGATTTTTTTTCATTGCTGAAAGTTATTGATATATGATATTTTCTTAAAGTGTGGCCTTTTCTTCAATCAAAAATTACAAGATGCGAAATACTTTTACATTCTGGATTTAATAGTTATTTATGCGTACCAAGATGGCAAAGTGGCACTTTATCAAACGAGTTTACAAATTGCGAGCCAAGGCGAAGCCGCGGTGAGCAAGCAAACGAGGTCGATAAAGACACTTTGCTGCTGTGGTGCATATAATATTTTTTCGACTACTAGCTACATACTCAACCATTTATTTTGAAATATCCAAACCTTGTAGATTTATATCTATGTTTATATCTTCGTAAATTTTTGAAAAATTTATTTCATTTACCTTTATTTATTTATAAACTACACTGGCGTTTCGATGACACCAAAAGATGTGACGCACAATGTGACGCCAGCGCAAAAAGACTTTTACGTTCTGCAAATTAAAAAACAGTCACTTCGCGTCATGATGTTTTGTCATGTACTTAATTATCAATATTTTTTAACAATTTTCGAAAAAATATATGTAGATATATTCAATATTTTTAAAAATATAGGT
Organism: Dorcus parallelipipedus; assembly: GCA_958336345.1. Taxonomy (NCBI): domain Eukaryota; kingdom Metazoa; phylum Arthropoda; class Insecta; order Coleoptera; family Lucanidae; genus Dorcus; species Dorcus parallelipipedus. The sequence goes on along the minus strand of OY284484.1, from coordinate 13,382,791 downwards.
AACTACTTGTTCCTTTTCTATTATACGACGCATTTGTGCAATTGAAAATAAAGTCTGCTTTGAACGATAATTGCGTCTTATTACAATTTACCGTAAAAAGTATTTGAATATAATTAAAGCTGGTTCTTGTCCGATGAAAATTGTATCACAAACTCTTTTAAACGGACACTAAATGGCGCACAAACACTTAACGTTAATTTGAATATAATTACGTACATGTATGTGTATTTCTGAACCCGTTGAATGTACCAACATTATGACCGAACGCAGCCTAGTATGATGACGGAACCACCGACACGCGAGAGTTATTATCATTCTTTCTCAATATGTGTTGAACAGAGATAGCTCTAAGCAACTAATGTTGGTGGTTTTCAATAGCCGCATGGTCGGAAGGCGACTGCCAACCAACCAATCGTAATAAACTGAAGAGCATAACTATAGCCCCGCTCCCAATTTTTGATTTTTTTTGTCTAATTCAAAGACAACTTCATGTAATTTAGAAGAGTGATTAAAATAACTAAAACAGAAATAATAAACCAATTCAGAAGTACTTAGAAGCAATTCATATAGTTTTGTAAGAAAAATATTGAAATTGAACAGTGCATAACTATAGGCCCTAGGTACATTTCAAACAAAAATTAACTCTTTAATAATGGGTTGGTCCTCCGTTTTATGATTAACTCAAAAATCCTTGAAGGCATGCTTTCAACCAAGTTAGTCAATATTTGTGGCTCTAAATTAACCCAAACTTCTTCTAAAGCAATTTTGAGTTCATTAATTGTGGCATACTGTTTATTATCACGATAAACTCGGCGGACCAAAATTCTCCAAAGGTTTTCTATTGGGTTAATGTCTGGGGAACAGGAAGGCCAATCCAATAATTGGATATTTCTTCTTTCGAACCAAGCCATCGATTCCCTACTAACATGTATTCGTGCATTGTCTTGTTGGTAGACCCAGTGTTGATGATCGTTGTTATTTAAAAATGGAATTAAATGTGCTTCAAGAACGTCGAGATATTCTCTGCTATTCATTCGTGTTGATGGGTAAGCTAATATTAAAACCCCAGTTTTGGTAAAGGCACCCCAAACCATTAATGTACCACCCCCAAAATTTCTCTTTGAAAAATACTGAGGCTCTCTTCTTAAATCCCGCCAATAACGATTGAATCCGTCTGGACCAACTAATTTAAACTTTTTTTCGTCAGAAAAAATTATCTAAAAAGAATTTTTGAAAATGAGGTACAGTTGAATAAAAATAAATATCTTACATTCTCCCAATTGCGGTTCATATTCTCCCGAGCAAATTGCAACCTGGCAATTTTATGGCGAGGCAGAAGACGCGGAGCTGTTTTCAACTTTTGACGCACGATATGTTCACTTTTGTTCAAAATTCTTCGAATTGTCCACCGGGAAACATTTGCTCCACATTCTGAAGCTATTCTTTTACAACTTTTCAAGCTATTGCTTGCTGCAGCAATAATTCTTCTTTCAGTTCTCGATGAAATCTTCTTTCTTGGTCCGCCTTTTTTGTTTGTCCCATACTGAACAGGATTTCTCAAATAATTTGATACAACTTTACGCGATCGGTTAATTCTTCGAGCAATTTCACGTCGACTCAAACCTTCATCACAAAAAACCAAGATTTTACCTTTCTCCAACTCAGAAAGATAACTTCCTCGAGGCATTTTCAGTTTAATTGTCAGAAAGTAATGACGTTTAATGATAAAATTACTTGTTTCTTTTGTTTTATAATAAGGGGCACAGCCACCTTGGATTTCATTAATTTATTTCAACCGGCGCGGCGCTATAGTTATGCACTGTTCAGTTTTAACATTTTTTTAAAATAAATTACATAAATTGTTTGTTCGAATTCTCAATTAGTTTTTTATTACTATTTTAACTTCTTTTATGGTTCGTCTAAGTAAAATTAAATTATTGTTGTTTTAGGAACAAAAAAATCAAAAATTGGGAGCGGGGCTATAGTTATGCTCTTGAGTTTATTACAAATATTTCCCCTTAAAGTAGCAAAGTAGGGATAGTAAAATGCGAACGTATGAGGGGTAACTTTGTACGATTCCTCTTTAAGCTCTATTCTCACTATCGTGCAAGCGGCCTGCAATGCACGTACTCGGCAAGCGCACGAATTTTTTCAAGCATTCACACTGCTACGGGTATGGAACGGGATTCAGTCGTTCTGTTCGAATTCTAGTGACTACTTTAATAAAAAAAAATAAGATAATATTAAAATGCTTTGGACGTTAGCACTTATAAAAATTGCTGTATTATTAGATGAAGAGGAACAGGAACAAATGGCGGGGTCAGAAGCGAAAAAGACGTTTTTGGGTGATTTTCCCGCACATATTCTATTAATTTTTCATCAATTTCGCATAAGAAATTAACTCTTTTCTGACGTTTCATCATTTCTGTCATATTCATATAATACTAAACTAAACTGTGCAAAACACGCAGAATCGGCACGGTACGTGCTCGGCAAATATTGTAAGAAACCCCGCGTGCAAGCAGCGTGCTTTGCCGAGCCTTTGCCCGAATAATGAGAATGTAACGCGGGAAATGCATTTGAATTCATAGGTTACAATATTTGCCGAGCACGTGCAGAGTCCGTTCCGAGCCCGTGCATTGCAGGCCGCTTGCAAAATAGTGAAAATAGAGCTTAAGAAAGATATTCTTTTCTATAATTTCCAAAAATTTTTTTATTGCAAACTAATTTCACCTAAATAGGCATCGTCAGTGCATCATAAGTTAAATAAATACATAATAGTAAAATGTAATATTAAGTTAACAATAAAAATTACTTACGGATATTTTATAAAATTGAAATTCTAAATTATGTGTAGAAAAGATGTAAGATGTATGGATTTTTTGTAAAATGTCATGAAATAATAAACAAATAAATATCTGAAGAACGTAAAATTTAGTTAAGTGTTTTATTAAATACACGATTTCCAATGAATCGAACTAAGGAAATTATTACATATACATTACCTGTATTTTGTTAATTTTGATACGCTGATTTCAAATTTGCTATACTTTTTTCTTTATCACATAAGGGCTTTCCACAAAAGGAAGTTGAATATTTAAAAGAAAAACGCTAAGTTTTTGACATCAAAAATACATAATAAATTAGTGCAATAAAATACAAAGTTGAAACCTATCCTTAAATATAAATAAGAAATACCTCTTAAATTTAAATTACAATTAACTACTCCGCGACTAGTTAATTCTGATGTTACAATGATCTTTTCAAACTTTGTCTCTTATGTTCATATTCATCATCATCCTTCTTTAGCATCTAACAATAGTCAGCTAGCACGTTAACATTCCACCTCCATTGGTATAGCTTTTCCATATTATTTATATCTTGATGAAATCTTTCACCTTGCTCTTCACTAATTATTCCCAAATTTTATGGGAAATAGTCTAGGTGCGAATGTAAAAAATGTACCTTTGAGCTCATATGACACTCAAGTTTTTCAAACTTCTATCATATTAGCATACTATCAACAATTTTTATATAATTGTCACTTTTATTGATTCCCAAAAAAAATTCAACCACATTTGTAAAAGCTTACCATGCTTGTTTTTCTGTATCAGTTATCGTTGACACAAACTTTATATCTTTTATCAATTTTCGTATATCTGGCTCAGTAAATATGCCTTATTTTACTTTAGTGTCAGATAACTTTGAGAATTTTGACCTCAAGTACTTGAAAAACTCTCCTGTTTTCGATAGAGCCTTCACATATTGCTTCATTAGTCGATTAGTCCCACAATTCAAAAACGTATTGAAAATTGAAGCATGCTATTTAAAATAAGCTAGTTGATAGCGACTTCGGGTATAACCGGAAGTGACTGGAAGTCAGTTTTGTTTTATTTCAAGAGATCCTATTTAAATATCCCTACTCCGTAAATTTCAAATTTCTATCTACACCTCTTCCTTGAAAACTTTTAATAACATTTGCGTGAATAACCCTGTAGAGATAAGACCTTTAATTACGTATTACAAAAAAACCTGATGTGATGGATTTTTATATAATTTTTCCTGGTATCTCTGAACAAATAAGTAGCAGTGTTATTTGTGTTGAAAAAAGTTTGTTCATTAAAAGCCAAACCACACGGGCGCGACCGACAATACGCCGCGTAATATACGCTCGTGTAGTTCGAAACCATCCCTATAAGGCTTGTGTTTTATTATTCTTTTGTTTATTAACGTTTGTCATCCGTTGGGCACCTTTTGTTTATTTAGCAATTTGTTTAATAAATAACACTGGTACGTTTTAATGCGATCTTTATTCACTCGCCATCTTTTTACACATGCGCATAAAGAACCCGCCCCAAAGAACGGGCAATGGTGCTAATTTCAAGTGTGCTAAAGTGCAACATATCTAAATATTAAACATACCCCCCAGCGTTGAAAGTTTAGCTTTCAACTAAAATCACTAAAGTATAATGCAAGGTACAAAATATGACAAGGTAAGTATGTAATCAGTAAGTTCACACACTTTAACAAGTTTTCGTTTCAGGTTTCTGCACTGGAAGAGGACATATCTTGGCCACCGCTCGCTTCAAGGTTCCCTTGGTTGTCCTTAAGGAAACGACTCGAACAATGCCGTCCTTCCCGGGATGCACTGCAATAACACGACCCATTTTCCAGCAGAGGGGTGATAAATTATCTTCTTTGATCAACACAAGCGAATCTATTTCTATGTTTTTTACAGGTAAATTCCATTTATTCCGCTGTTGAACTTCGGATATGAATTCCTTGGACCAACGGGTCCAAAAGTGTTGTTGGAGCTTCTGAAGTCGTTGATATATCGATAATCTGTTGTCTGGAATTTCTTGCACGTCATGATCAACCAACGAAGTTAATGTTCTTCCAATGAGAAAGTGAGCTGGTGTCAAAAGACTTAAATCATTTGGATCGGATGAATGAGGACAAAGAGGACGAGAATTTAACACTGCCTCAATTTGTGTAAGTAATGTTAAAAAATCTTCGAAACAAAGATGCGCGTTACTTGCAACTCGTTTTATATGATGTTTGACGGATTTAACACCAGCCTCCCAAATCCCACCAAAGTGGGGAGAATGCGGCGGTATAAATTTCCAATTTACCCCTTCGTTTGTAAAACTATCTTCCAGATCGTTCTTATTTTTATTTTTTGCCAGAAATTATTTTTTGCCAGAATTCAATTAACTCGTTATTCGCCCCCACAAAATTGGTACCATTATCAGAAAAGATCTGAGAAGGCTTGCCGCGCCTAGCTATAAATCTTCTAAAAGAAGCGATAAAGGCTTCCTTCGTTAAGTCTGTAACGGGTTCAAGGTGAATTGCCTTTGTTACAAAGCAAATGTATAAGCACAAGTAGCATTTAAAAGTTTTAGCTCCGCGGCTACGTTTTGATTTTAATAAAAAAAGGACCTGCGTAGTGAACGCCTGTAAACTGAAATGGGAATGAAATTTTTAAACGTTGCTCAGGTAAATCACCCATGAAAGGTAAACATTGTTTAGGTTTTACTTTAAAACAAGCAATGCATTCATGAACCACCCTTTTTGCAGTATTTCTGCCTAGGAGAGGCCAAAACCTTTCACGTATAGATGCAAGTAATAGTTGAGGTCCAGCGTGCAACAATCCTTTGTGCTCAGACACTAATAATAGCTTTGTAAAATGATGACTAGCCGGTAACAACATTGGATGTCTTTTATCAGTTGTGAAACTTGAAAGCTTTAACCTCCCACCAACTCTCAAAATGCCTTCCGTATCGAGAAATGGGCTTAATTTAAGAAGTTTGCTGCCTTTTTCAACAGAATTATGTTTATTGATTTGAGAAATTTCATTTTGAAAAGATGATTGCTGTACTTGCTTAACTAACACTTTAGTAGCGTTATCCAATTCACTCTTGGAAAGAGCACCGCACTTACGAAGCTCTAACGGATATCACCTGTATTCTGTAAGCACCAACTCATTTCAATTGATACCTAACAATAATTGAAGAGAAATGAATTGATACGTAACCATAGCAACCACAGCAATTCACCAATGACGATTCTATATGCCGTAACAATCAATTGAAGAGTATACGGTTTTTAGGAAATCAATTGTTATGCTTGTTACATATCAATTATAACAAGCATAACAATTCATATGAAATGCTTACAGAATAAACCCCATTATGGATAAATCTTAAGCAATAGGCTGCAACATTGGTTAATTTATGAAAACTGGAATAATTCTCAATTTTAATGAAGTCTGTGTTAGGAATAACAAAGAATGTTTCCCTTTGAATTTTCATTTCTGGTAAGACCTCCGAAATATCTGCGGACATCTTAGGCCAATTTAATGTACTTTCTTGTAACCAATGAGGACCCTTCCACCATAAGTCTGAGTCTATTAAGAAATGAGAACTTACTCCTCTTGAAACGAGATCTGCAGGATTTTCCTTTGATGGAACGTAACGCCAATCGTCCGACCTTGTTAAACTTTGAATTTCTGAAATTCGATTTCCTACAAATGGTTTTAATACGTTCGGGGAACAATTAATCCATTTGAGTACTACAGTTGAGTCACACCAATAATAGCAAGAGTCAGGTTTTACATTCAAAGATTTAATTACCCTGTTACTTAGTCGAGCTAAAGTTAAAGCTCCGCACAGTTCCAAACGAGGTATCATAACCGGTTTTAAGGGAGAGACCTTAGATTTGGCACATAAGAGGTTCGAATAAATTCTGCCATTACTATCAATACGTTTGAGATAAATGCATGCTCCATATGCATCATTTGAAGCATCGGAAAAACCATGCAGCTCTGTCCTAACCGCATCTTCACATTTAACATATCTAGGTATGCGCAGTTTGTTTAAATCAAGGATTTGTGTTTTGAATTGTAACCATTTGTTGTGAAGACAAGAAGAGATGGATTCATCCCATGATACCTGTTCCGCCCATAACCTTTGGATTATAATTTTTGCAACAATTATACAGGGTGCGAGTAACCCTAGCGGATCGTATATTTGCGCAATACTTGACAAAATTGAACGTTTGGTAACCTGCTTAGGTAACTTGTCGGTGTTGATATTGTAAAGTAAATGAATCCTCTGCGCACGACCAAAGCAAACCTAATGTACGGGTACTTTCGTTTGGGCCTATAGTTAAACAGAAGAATTTGGTTCAGAATCTGAAAAACCTTCAATGCCTTTTGAATTATTAGAAATCCACTTTCTTAGGTCGAAACAACCTTTGCTTAAAATATGAGAAATTTGCGGACAAATGACTTGTGCTTCCTCAACCGAATTGAATCCTGTTAACAAATCGTCGACGTAAAAGTCTTTGAGTATGATTTTGGAAGCATCAGGGAATTCTTCCAAGCTCTCGTATGCTAACTGATGTAAACAACGTATAGCCAGAAATGCTGCCGAGGCAGTGCCATAAGTCACAGTATTGAGTTCGTATGTGGATATATTTTCTGATGGATCATTGCCCCAAAGAATGCGCTGTAATGATCGTTGACTGGAATCAATACTGACTTGGCGATACATTTTCGCTATGTCTGCTGACACAACGCAGCTGTGCTCTCTAAATCGAAGAATGATAGATTGCAAATCGCTCTGAATTGTGGGTCCTATCATTTGAATATCATTAATCGAAATACCTGTAGTCGTGGGACAAGATCCATCGAAAACGACTCTCAACTTAGTTGTTAAACTTTCCTCCTTTATGACTCCATGATGAGGTAACTAATAAGAGGAACAATTTTCATTTTCATCCGTTACCTTTGACATGTGGCCCAGAGATTCGTATTCATTCATGAAAGTGTGATAACGCTCTTTGAAGACTGAATTTGTCTGTAATTTGCGTTCAAGGTTTATAAAAACCTTTCAAAGCTGTTTGCATAAAGTCGCCTAATTTGTCAGGAGTTTCCTTTAAAGGAACTTTCACGACAAACCTACCGTCATGATCACGCTTAGTATTTTGTACAAAATGCGCCTCACAAGCTGACTCCTCTGCAGAAAGAATTTTTTTCAACAGATATCTCTTCCAATTCCCAAAACAACCTTAACTGTTCTTGAATGTCATTCGAATTTGTTACCAAATTACAATGGCTACGCTTAATCTTTTGTTCATACAAAGTACCAGATATGATCCACCCGAATTTTGTTTTTTGTAATGTAGGAAGATCATTACCTAATTTTATCTGACCAATGCAAATTAAGTCCCAGAAGAATTCAGCTCCGAGCAATAAATGCACGTTTGAGGGTTTATAAAAATTAGGGTCTGCTAACTTTATATTCTTTGGTATGTTTAGATGTTGAACTGGAATAAAATTGGCAGGAATTTGTTCTGCTATTTTGGGAACTACATAACAAGTTGCTGAGGTGATGAAATGATTGATACGCGATTTTATTTGAACATTACATTTTGCCTTTATCTTGGATTGAATTTGGTTTATACCAATGATGGAAATGCTTGTGTTTATTTTATCCAGGCCCAATTTGGTACACAAGTCAGCAGTTACAAAATTGGATTGTGACCCTGAATCCAAGATAGCTCGACATTCATGAGAAACGCCATGTTTGTCTAAAACTTCGACACACACCGTAGATAATAATACTTGAGGACTGCCCGAGACACTCGACATTGAAAATGTTTGACGCGATTGATCAGCCATTTGAGTTTCAAAATGCAACAACGTATTGTGTCTAGCTTGACACCTTTTGCAATTTCTAGATTTGCAATTTTTTGAGAAATGTCCAAAACGAAGACAATTTAAACAAAGTCCCTTTGCCTTTGTTTCCCTTATTCGATCATTGATTGATAGCTTAAGAAATGAATCGCATGCGGAAATCCAATGATCGCCATTGCAGAACGTGCAAGTATCATTTGTGACTACGAACGCCTTTGAGATTTTTTGCGAATGCTTTGTCACTGCGGGAGTCTATAAAATTGAAGAACGCACATTTGCTTTCGAATTTTCGATTGTTTCTAATAGTTGAGCACGGTCACTGAGAAAGTTTTCAAAATGTGTGAAAGTAATTTCCTCGCTTATGTTCGAAGCGCTTTTTTCCCATTCATTTAGCGTTGTGCTATCTAGTTTTTTCGAGATGAGATAAATTAATAGGTCATCCCATTTGTCAACCGGTAAACCTAACGATTCTAGAAACCTTAGATGCTTTAAAGATTCATCTAGAAATTGCCTCAAATACGTTGATGATTCTTTACTGATGGGAAGAATTTCAACAAATGCCTTTATATGATTATGTTTGAGAATTCGTTTGTTATTATATCGTTTGCATAGCAAATCCCATGCCACTTGATAATTACCGCTTGTTGTTTCTAAAGCCGCTATTATTTTAGACGCATCGCCTTGTAGCATCGCCTTTAAATAATGAAACCTTTGCACATCGTTTATTTTGCTATTATTATGAATCAACGATTCGAACGTATCGTGAAATTCCAACCATTCGCTAAATTTTCCGTTAAATGTTGGCAAGTTTATCCTTGGTAGCTTTATGTTACACGAATTTTCCGCGGAATGCACAGAAGAACACCCGGAACGATTTGAGCTTACATCCGCGTCATTACAATCAGCTTGACTTATCAATACTTTTGCTGCGCTTAACAATTTGAAATATTCATTTTCGAAATTCTCTCGCTCGAGAAATTCGTTTTCTAAATAGTCGGTAATGTTTTCGATTTCAGTTTGAGTTTCCTCGAAATTGGCAATGAGCCCTTCAAAATTAGCAATTCTGTTTTGCAATTCGCATATATGTTCCTTACTTAGGCTGCCGGTGTTAAATTCGTCCATTAATTTTGCTATGAATTTGCCAAAAAAATGTCATACGCGCTTTCAATGAGCCGCGTTTTTTGTGTAGTTGCGTAATTTCCTGCGACATTTTTCAACCGAATTTGAGCAATGTTAAATTATCTGAGAAAGGTAAATAATAGGAAAACTCACTTGTTTGTTTGTTTCAGCTTCACAATTGGCCTCTGATGACTCCTGCTGCTTTTGGTGTTTTCCGTACACTTCCGATGCAATGATGAATGTTTTTCCTTGTTAATCTTGTCAATCACAGCTCGAAGGACCATATTATGTTTTATTATTCTTTTGTTTATTAACGTTTGTCATCCGTTGGGCACCTTTTGTTTATTTAGCAATTTGTTTAATAAATAACACTGATACGTTTTAATGCGATCTTTATTCACTCGCCATCTTTTTGCACATGCGCATAAAGAACCCGCCCCAAAGAACAGGCAATGGTGCTAATTTCAAGTGTGCTAAAGTGCAACATATCTAAATATTAAACAGCTTGAGCTACATGAACGTGTTTCACGCGGCGTTTTGTGCGCCACGTTTTAAGCGTCGAGATGTATTACATAGATTTGTATAGCTCCGTGAGTGTGCAAAACGCTCGTGTAGCTATACTCGTCCAAATCTATGTAATACATTTCGACGCATAAAATGCGGCGCACAAAACGCCGCGTAAAACACGTTCGTGTAGCTCAAGCCTTTAGGTAGTAGTCACACTGCGGCAATTGCGTTCGTGTACAATTTAGACAATCGAGCACAAACAACTAAAAGTTTAAAGCACTGTCACACGTATCAAGTGCCAACAAGTACTAGCAACTAAAGTTAAAATTGTAACAGTGTTATGTTTTCATGAGTTAAGAAGATTGCTGCACAGATCCTAAACGCACTCGTAATATAGCAAAAACTAGTCCAACAGTTTGCCGCAAATTTAAAAAGAAACGCACGTGCATATCAGCTGGCACCGAACAATACTACGGTGCGCATGCGCACGCGATTGGTTGCAGCGAGCGTCGACTAAAAATTAAAACATGTTCGAAAATTGAACTGCTGGACATGATACGACTGCATTCGATGGTGCTTGCTGCCGGCAGTGGGACCAGCGACATAGAAATGCATTCGTTTGAAATTTAATCGCTTGCGCTCGCTTGCTTGCAATTGTTCGGTGTGACTGCTACCTAAGCGAGTGAAACTAGACGACGTCGCGTTGCGTAAAATCCGCCGCTAATGAGCGAGTAGAACGCTCCCGGGTGCGTTGATACCGTCGCCGCCACAACACGCAAAAAGTAAATGTAAAAATGTAAAAATGTAAAAAAAAATGTAAAAATGTAAAAAGTAAATGCGTGAATGTACTCGACGGAAGAAACGCTTTCTGTTTTAATTTTAGATAGAAATTTGCGGAAATCTCGTAGCGTGAAACACGCCGGGGAAAACCCGCCCGTGTAGTTTGACTCTAAAGGACCATGTCGACATTACGTCCAGAACGTGATCGGTTCGTATAAACTCGCCACTGTATTCAATTAAAGTCGAATAAAAATGTGGGCGTTGCAAGCGTTGCAATAAAAAAACATATAGCGTTTTCGATTCACCTGCACCGGTTGCACTCAGTGTAATTGCATCTTTTAACCTCATGTAATAACACGAGATGAAGATATTCTGAGTGCGCACTAGTGCAGTCAATCGAAAACGCTAATAGCTACGCCTAGAGTCGAATTAATTCTGCCGTCGGAAACCTCTTTTATTAATTCTTCAAATTTGTAACGCAGGAAAAGCTTTTAAGGCGATACCTGCATACGCGTCAGGCATAATAAAATAACTCGCACTTACATGTACAAATGGTATTGGTTTCAAGGTATTTAAAAAAGTGTTTACTATGTTTTGTACGACTCTCCGCCGTTTATATGTTTACTTGATACAACAAAAAAAGTATCTTTCATTTATTTACGGTAAAAGAAATAAAATAAGATTCACAAAATATTTTAAATTTGTCGATAAATTTCGAGCGTTGATACAGCCTTTTTCTTTTGGTTTTCCCCTTTTGTCAAATGTGTTTCCGAATTTGTCAAATGACTTTCAATTTGTTCAAAGTATAGTAGGCCTGCGGATTGGAAAGTCATTTGACAAATTCGGAAACATGATTGACAAAAGGGGAAAACCAAAAGAAAAAGACTGTAATTTTTTTCCGTGTACGGCATGCATACGAAAAAAATCAGTAGTTCAAAACATACTCAAAAATGTCCGTAAATACAGTGCTCTCTTGCGTAAGCATTTTTCAGCTTTCAATGCGACCGAAAAGGTATGTGGTAAACGCAATGTATATTTACGAAAATCGATCCTGCAAGTGCAATTAAAATTAAATAAAATTCATTAAAAAATGCCGACAGTATAAAAAAGACACAATTCTCCAATTAGCACGCAAAAAAGAACTGTTTACGAGATTTTATGATGTCGCGCCGCCGCCGCCGAACTTCGCCCTTTTGCTCGACTTTGTGGATGAAGTAATAAATACATAAAAAAAAACTTTGATTTTCACCGCTCTATCAACTCATCGGGTCGAACAACAGATTTTTCGCGGAGAGAATTACCAAATTGTACTAAGCGAAATAATATATTTTTTAAACTTCCGCCTACCTTCTGGCGAGTTTAAACGAACGGATGACATGCTGGACGCAATGACGTTTTGGACGCACCGTCAGGTTGCTACGTCCGGGACGTCATTGCGTCCAGGATGTCATGCGTTCGTATAAACTCGCCAAAAGGTAGGCAGAGTTTTAAAAAAAAATTATTATTTCGCATGCGCTTAGTACGATTTGTTTAAATTCTCTCCGCGGAAAATCTGCTGTTGGACTCGATGAGTTGATAGAGCGGTGAGAATCAAAGGTTTTTTTTATGTATTTATTACTTCATGAGAAAGTCGAGCAAAAAGGCCAAGTTCGGCGGCGGCGCGGCGTCATAAAATCTCGTAAACAGTTCTTTTTTATGTGCTAATTGGAGAATTGTATTTTTTTACACTGTCGGCATTTTTTAATGAATTTTATTTAATTTTAATTGCACTTTATCTTGCAGGATCGTTTTTCGTAAATATACATTGCATTTACCACATACCTGTTCGGTCTCTTTGAAGGCTGAAGAATGCGCAAAGGAGCACTCACTGTATTTACGGACATTTTTGAGTATTTTTGAACCACTAATTTTTCCGTGTGTATGCCGTACACGGAAAAAATTATCAACGCTCGAAATTTATCGACAAATTTAAAATATTTTGTGAATCTTGTTTTATTTATTTTACCGTAAATAAATGAAAGATACTTTTTTTGATGTTATTTATTGCAACGCTTGCAACGCCCACATTTTTATTCGACTTTAATTGAATGCAGTTCAATTAAAGTCGAATAAAAATGTGGGGGTTGCAAGCGTTGCAATAAAAAACATAGCTACGCCTAGAGTCGAATTTATTCTGCCGTCGGAAACCTCTTTTATTAAATTCTTCAAATTTGTAACGCAGGAAAAGCTTTTATGGCGATTTCTGTATACGCGTCAGGCACAATAAAATAACTCGCACTTACATGTATAAAATGATATTGTTTTCAAGGTATTTAATAATAAAGTGTTTACTATGTTTTGTACGAGTCTCAGCAATTTATAAGTTTAATTGACATAGCAAAAAAAGTATCTTTTATTTATTTATGGTAAAATAAATAAAACAAGATTCACTAAATATTTTAAATTTGTGGAAAAATTTCGAGCGTTGATAATTTTTTCCGTGTACGGCATGCATACGGAAAAAATCAGTAGTTCAAAAATACTCAAAAATGTCCGTAAATACAGTGCTCTCTTGCGCAGGCATTCTTCAGCCTTCAATGCGACCGAAAAGGTATGTGGTAAATGCAATGTACATATATTTACCTGCAAGATAAAGTGCAATAAAATTAAATAAAATTCATTAAAAAATGCCGAAAGTATTTAAAAAAAAAATTCTTCAATTAGCATGCAAAAAAGAACTATTTACGAGATTTTATGATGCCTCGCCGCCGAACTTGGCCTTCTTGCTCGACTTTGTGGATGAAGTAATAAATACATAAAAAAACCTTTGATTCTCACTGCTCTATCAACTCATCGGGTCCAACAGGAGATTTTTCGCGGAGAGAATTTAACCAAAACGTACTAGGCGCATGCGAAATTATAAATTTTTTAAAAACTCCGCCTACCTTCTGGCGAGTTTATACGAACGCTTGACGTCCTGGACGCAATGACGTCCCGGACGCTGCTTAAGAATAGCATTAGGAAACAAGAAAGTATGTAAAAATATTTCTAAAATTTTCAGCAATATCTAATTTGGTACCTTTCAAAAAATTATGTAATAATTTTGTGTTAATTGTAGGGTCAAAAGTATGGGAAGTGTCTAAAAGGTGATTTACAAAACTGGAATCAGATTTATTTAAACGTAAAGATCGTAAGTGTTCTTTAATTTTAATTTGAAGACTTCTTCCAGTTTGCCCAACGTATACTGCTTGACATGAATTACAATTTAATGAATAAACTCCGCTTTTGGAAAAATTTTTAGTTTGTCTGACAAAGGACCCACATACGGAATAGAGAAAAAAATATTTATTGAATTATTATATTCTGTATTTGTTGGGAAAATGATGTTGTTTAGTAATTTATTTCTAATTTTGTTAAAAATATTATGTATTGGTTTAATAGGAAAGTCATTAAGATAAGCAATTTGGATCATTATACTAATTTCTTCTCTAAAATCTATTTCATTCATAGGAACAGAAAAAAAACGATGAAAAAATGATTGAAAAGCAGCAAATTTATGTTCAAAAGGATGAAAAGACTTGAAATTTATGCAATTATATGTTTGTGTAGTTTTACGAAATATTTTATATTGAAGAGAATTATTAAATTTCGTTATTGTTAAATCCAAGTAATTGATTGAATTATTAACTTCTTCTTCTAAAGTAAATTTAATTTTTGGATAAATTAGAATCGGAATATTTTTCTTCAGTTAATCCTTGTAAAAATTATACTACTTGGCTAAACGTCCACCGGCGGAACCATGCACTGTATTTCGAAATTCGACCGTCCGGCGGATTTAAATAATCTTAGCCCACAATTTCACCGAAAACTCAACTGATTTGCGCACGTACAGCGGAACACTACTTTAAAAAGTAATAATACCGCCGAACGGCGGACTTTATCGGATAAAATGCTCAGTCCGCCCGCGCCGCGCCGTTCTGTTGCTGTGATGTTAAAGTGGTTCACTATTCTAACAATTAACTTTATATTACAGATATGTTGACGACTTTTTTTTTAAATTAAATTTTACCTCATGATAAAGTAAATTATATTTTAAATCAATTCAATTCTAGTCTTAACAGGTTGCAATTTATTATCGAAAAAGAAAATAGTAATAGGATAAGTTTTCTAGATCTAAATATTATTAGACAAAATGGTAATTTTATAACAAATTGGTATCACAAGCCGACATTGTAGGGTAGATATATTAACTATAACTCTTATCAACCAAAAAGTCTCAAAATTTCAACTATTATTAGCTTGACTGATCGTGCAGTAGGTATTACTTTCGGATAAATTATTCATTATTAAAAATATAAATTTAATTAGGTAAAGAAATTCTTACTTAAAATTCATATCCTAAAAAACTCATTGATTCTGTAATAAATAATCGTGCAAAACATCTAACAAATGCAAAAATCAAATATCAAATATATATCACGTGTCCACAGAGTATGGTTTTCTTTTGTGGCGTTTAAACCATTTAATATAAAAAAAATTAAACGCTATTATCCTCTAATAAAAAAAAACTCTATATGTTAAATTTATTTACAATTACACAGGTTGTTCATTTTACAAGTGTCAGCAAGTACCTTTAATATCTCAGTACCTATATATTATTACAGATTTTGATAAATCTTTCAATTTGGAAAATATTTTATTAACATATTTGTTGAAAGTGATGGACAATTTGTATATAATTGTTACTATGTAGCCGGCTAGAGGAATTGAGAACAATTGATGCAATAACAATTTCAATATTCTGCACTTTTTATAAATATTATTACGTTTACGTTCAATAAACTAAACCAAAACCAAACTCTGCTATTTTCAAGTTGAAGAAAACTAATAGGTTATGGGCTCAGCACGCTTCCACTGCGCTAGTGAATACTAATTGACACTCAGTTAGTTAGTTTAATCGGAATCAGTTCTGGTTAAAGTGCCGATAATGTCGGGATTCGATTGCAAGGATCGAGAAGGAAGTAAAAAAAAGCTGATTGATATAACTTTATATCTACAAAGATGACGTCGAATGATTTGGCTCAAATTAAGAAGCTGAAAGACCAGGAGGACTTTCAAACGTGGAAGTGATACATTACAATTATTCTTAAAGAGAAGGGCATAGATAATGTAGTGACAGGGAAAGTACTGAAACCAGAGGAAGGTGAAAAGAAGATTTCTGAATGGATGCAGAAAGATAAGTTGACTCGACGAATTATAACAAGGACTATCGACGAGAAAATTGTTAGTCATTTGATGGGATGCAGTACATCGGCTGAAATGTGGACAAAACTACTCAGTCTATTCGAAAATATGTCACAACAACGTCTTCGAAATTTGCAATAGCAAATGATGATATTGAAGAAGGAAACTGATCAGACAATGTCAGATTACCTCGGTACTGTCAATCAAAAATTGGCAGAAATAAAAGCAGCAAAAGGAAATATTGAAGAAAGTATGGTGTGCACCGTGTTAAACGGTCTTCCATCTAGTTTTGTACATTTTAGTAATACTTGGGACAATCGATCAGATTCGAACAATCTGTCAGCGCTAATGGAAGCGCTTACAGCGGCCGACGAACGTCTTCAGAAACACGATGAAGAAGTAATCGCAATGAATGCGACGAAGTTTAAGAAGACAAACCAGAGCCGTCAATGGAATAACAACAACAAAAGTGATACTCAGAAACAGTTTCCTGGACGGTGTTTCAACTGTAATCAATTTGGTCATATAAAAGCTAAATGTCCAAAAATTAGTGTCAGTTAACTTGTTTCTTGCACCAAAAGATTGCACCCTTATGCACCACCAAAATAAATTTTTGCACCCCTTCAGGCGAGAAACTGCAGGCAAATTTCACTGGGAAGGGCCAAGTTAACCGTAGTTAACCCCCCCCCCAGTGAAAATTTTCAAATTTTTTTTGGTGCACCGTGTTGCACCCCTAATGAAGCCTTATTCGCCACCTTTTTTAACTTTTGCACCGCTCAAATAGCTGAGGAAAAAATAAAATAGAAAATCAGCTAAGCCCCCCCGGGAAAATTTTCGAAGTTTTTTTGGTGCACCTTATTACACCCCTAATGCACAAAAAAACTTCGAAAATTTTCACTGGAGGGGGCTAGCTGACTCTTTTTTATTTTTTTCTCAGCTATTTGAGCGGTGCAAAGTTAAAAAAAAGGTGGTGCATAACGGTGCATTAGGGGTGCAATAAGGTACACCAAAAAAACTTCGAAAATTTTCACGGGGGGGCTAGCTGATTTTCTATTTTATTTCTTTTTTTCTCTCAACTATTTGAGCAGTGCAAAAGTTAAAACAGGTAGTACACAAGGGTTACTTAGGGTTGCAACAAGGTGCACCAAAAAAACTTCGAAAATTTTCACTGGGGGGGGGGGGGCTACGGTTAACTTGGCCTCTCCCAGTGAAATTTGCCTGCAATTTCTCTCCTGAAGGGGTGCAAAAATTTATTTTCATGGTGCATAAGGGTGCAATCATTTGGTGCAAGAAAACTTTGAAAAACGTAATGGGGGGGGGGCAAGTTAACTGACCCCAAATATTATTCAGAAGAAAACAAATTGTGGAAATATGAAAAGTTCTGGAAGTAAGAAGAAAGGTGAAAGTTTAATATGTATGACTGATGAAGCTAATGTAGCTCGTGCAGAACATGTTTGGATTGCTAAGAGTGGCGCAAAATAAATGTTTATTTACATAAGTAATTATCTAAGATGAACGCCTTTTGTTGTTCGGTTTGTTTTAAATAATAAATGAAACCAAAAATTATGAACTGTCTTGTAAATTGACGTTTAAAAAATTAGATATAATCAAAGACATGACTTTTTCTTCCACCAACCTAAAATGAAAATTTCTTGAATCGCTTGATAGAAGGAAAGTGGGAGCAAGCAATTCTGAATAATGTTCGGTGGGTACCTGAGCTGGGAAAGAACTTATACAGTATCAGTTTTTCTGCGGAACGTGGATATCAAGCTATATTCAACAATGAAAATGTCAAATTAATCGGTCCGGAAAGAAGATAGATATTAATCGCTAAGCGATCTAGTGGAGTCAGAGGGTACAGAAACAATATGTATGGCAAGAGCAAGCGAATTCAGTTGAAGTGCAATCGCTGAAAGAGTTACATGAACGATTTGGACACGTCAGCATGGATAAGCTTCGACAAATGGCGAAGGATTCATCCCTCGGCATTGAAATTGAAGATAACAGTTCATTTTTCTGCGAAGCCTGTCAATATGGCAAGCTGTCTCGACGATACTTTGCAACGTCAGTTCCTAACGATACAAATCCGGGAGAATTTATACACATGGACGTGTGTACGATGGATCAAAAGGGTGCTAAATATTTCTTGATTCTGAAGGATGACGCAAGTGAGTACAAGGCAGCATATACACCGTGGAACAAAAGTATGGAAACCTCAAAAAAATTGTTATAAGTCAGAACTGGGCAATTCCAGCGTCACTTACGCGACAATCGTAACGTGTTTTTTAAGTTTTATCATTTAATATATTTTAACTTTTTTAAGAATGACTTTGTTCGAAGACATTAAACAAAAGTTTAATAGTTAAGGTTTGAAATTACATTTATTTTATGAAAGAGTTTTCTAAATTCTAGTAACCTTTAATTTTTTAATTCAGCGTCACTTACGCGACAGCTCTGCAACCTGAGTTAAAGAACGTTTATAAAAACTGTCAGTTTCTCTAAAATTATGTAATTGTTTAAAAAACTACTGATATTGTTGGAAGCACAAAATACTAGGTTAATGATTTACACATTTGGAATACATTAATCTATTCTTAGTAATAAAACGAACCGAGAAATTTCGCGTCACTTACGCGACACTGTGAAATCAAAAAAGGAAAACATATTATAATATCAATGTTTTATTAAAAAACGATAAATTTAAATCAATTAATAATAATTAATTAATAATCTGTCCTCTTTTTAACCGAAATCTTTGTCAAAAAATCATGAATTTTCCACGAATTGCTTTGTGTTAACTTTGAATACTGCATAGTATTTTCCCTGATGTACCTCACACAATGAATTTTACGACTATTAGGAATTGGTAACAAACTTTACTATCGAGAATTCAATTTTTTTTTACCACTTTCAATTTTGCTGTTGTCTATTACGGAAACTCGTCAAAAGATTTTTTAAATTTTTTATCAACTCTTGCCATGAAATCTGGACGGCATGTCTTAGCTTAGGCGAAAAGTAAGTCAATGCCATTGTCATTTGATGTTAGTTTGCAGTATAGTTAAGACATGCCCAAAATGTCCAAAATCCATGGCAAGAGTTGATAAAAAAAATTACTCATTCGGTTGCAAAAGGTGTTTTTTCGCTTGATTGTCGCGTAAGTGACGCTAATTTAACACAAAGTAACTAAGCTATCTAGATGTTTTAAAGCGGAAAATAAAGCTAAATGTTCACAGAAAGAGACTGCATGTTTTTAAGTGATGAATAGTTTTCTAAAACGAGATATACAAGTAAATATGTTTCTGTCACTTATGCGGAGGGTAAAAAATTGGAGACTTTGTAAATCCTTTTTCTTGTACTTCAAAACCAATTTTTATTATTTCAATACTTATTATAAAAACATTATTTGTCTTAATAATGAGAGGACAATTTCAGCTGTACCTTTTTTATTTAATGAAATTTGAATGAAAGTTAATGAATCAGTTATTCACTGAACTATACGCGTACATTGTTACTTTAGTTTAAACTATGAAAATAATTTTTTTGGACAATACTAAAGGTAAATAAATACAGAAAATTAAAATTTATTCTTTTGCTAATCATTTTTGAAAAATTGGACAATAAAACTTAAAGATGAAAAATTATCACTCAGGTTGACATTACCGTGGAATTGCCCAACTTTCACACTAACTTAAAATTGACATTTACATAATTCTTAGCAAACCCCAACTTTGCTTTTTAAAAAAACGTGCGCGTTTTAATGTTACGAACTTACAAATGTTGAAATATTTCTAAAACAGTGAACATTAGGTATAGGACATGTTACACATGTCACATGTTATTATGTTAATAATGATTTAAGCAACTTAAACAAAGAAAAAAATACTAGGTGTCTCATTTAAAATTACAAAGTTGGCACTGGCGAGAAATCTGAAATATTGATAACATCGGCGACACCATCTTGACATGCGCGCTATCATCTAAATTAACTGTTCCAAATTTCGCTTCGATAGCGCTAGCCGTTGTTAAAATATTTAGAGGTTTCCGTACTTTTGTTCCACAGTGTATTTTATGTCACAAGGATGAAACGACATCAAGAATTATTGAGTTTTGCAATAAGGTCAAGAACAAGTTTGGCTGTAAAATAAAATATTTCAGATCTGACAACGGTCGAGAATTTGTCAACGAGACCTTGGCGAAAGAATTCAGTAATAGGGGCATCATTCATGAAACATCAGCACTACATACGCCAGAGCAAAATGGCAAGGCAGAACGTGCCATTAGAACAATTACCGAATGTGCAAGATCAATGGTGTATGGACGAGATGTACCTAAGTTTCTTTGGCCTGAAGCAGTAAAATATGCTGTACAAATGTTAAATTGTGTGAAGACGAAGAAGGACAGAGAGAAAATACCTTTTGAAAGATGGCATGGTAAAGTGCCTAATTTGTCCAAGTTTAAAGTATTTGGAACGACTTGCTACTCAAAAGTGCCAAAGACATTGCTTCGACAAGAAGGCAGAAAAGGGGATCTTCGTTGGATGTCAAGGAGAATCTGAAAATGTACTTGTTTATAATGAAGATACACGTAAAATAATTACGTCAGCCACTGTTCGTTTTGACACAGATGAAACAGGAAAATATGAGTTCACTCTGTTGCATTGTGGAAATGACAACGGCACTCTCACCAAAGAAAGTGGGAGCACAGATACGGATTCGAATTCATTTGAAGATTCACGAGAACCGTACGAATTACGACATCGGAAGCCTGTTTGCTACCCACCAAAAAAGGGTAACACTAGCTCATGTTTAGCAGTTGTTGAACCGAAGAACTGGGAAGAAGCCAGCAGTGGTCCATTTGTACAGGAATGGCAAAAAGCAGCTGATGAAGAATTTGAGGCTCTTTTGAGGAATGAAACCTGGGTTGACGAAGAACTCCCAGAAGATCGAAAAGTGATTGAGACCAATCTCATTTTTAAATTGAAGCAGACACCAGGAGAAGCTGATTGGTTCAAGGCAAGGTTAGTGGCCAAAGGCTACGTTCAGCGCAAAGGAGTTGACTTCTATGAAACATATGCACCGGTAGTCCAGTACGAAAGTTGCAGAGTTCTGTTTGTCATGACAGCAGCTTTGGATCTTGAATGGACGTAGTTTGATGTCAAGACGGCATTCCTTTATGGTGAACTAAAAGAAGATATATGGATCAAGATACCCGATGGACCATGGTCAGATGCGAACAAAATTGTGAAGCTACAGAAAAGTCTTTACGGTTTGAAGCAGTCCCTTAAAGAAAATCTCCAGTAGATGATTGCGTTTATGTCGACTGGAAAGGTAATCATCGACTGTATCTTGCATTGTATGTTGACGATGGATTGGTGATGTCTAGCTCAGAAAAGATACTCAAAGATTTAATGAATGATCTAAAACCCGAATTTGAAATAAAAATATGCAACTCCAAATATTTTTTTTTGAAATGTAAAGTTGATCGGGTTTTAGGACGTATGCAAAATTAATGAAATATCATTCAGCTGACAGTTTCGGTTTTATTTTACACCTTCATCAGAGCCTGTAAGTATTACAATTAGGTTCATCATAATTACACAACAGTTTGGAAAAATACCTCTGATATAAACAATTAAGACGACAACCCATAACGGTTGGAGTTAATAAAAACAGCAACTGAAAAAAGAGAAACCACGTTCAGTCTAAGACTGGTAGGTACAAAAAAGTTTCACCTTACGGGTAAAATGGTCGTTAAACCAGATTTGGACACAAGTCTTCAGGCAACAAAATGGCCGATTTTAACATAATCACAACAATTGTTGATTGAAACACTTTAAAACAAAGTTAACAAAATGATTAAAACGTGTGAGGAGAATGACAAGAACAAACTAGTTTTTTCCCTTGTGCTAGCAGTTTTGACATCAAAACACAACGGAGTGAAATTCCCCAAGCAATGGCCAACCTACATAAAACGAAAATCACCGATTGGAAGTGTGAAATTTAATTAAGTTATGATATGTAATACTTAAATTTTGAGTGTCAGTTTTTAAGTTTATGGAATTTTTTACATTCTTAATATAAATCATTTCGGAAATTAATCTTTTGGTGAAAATTGGTTCAAAATCCAATACCTTGACATTATCAAAATCAAAGTTGTGACCTGTGGAAAAATGATGTTTAGCTAAAGCGGTTTTTTCAATTTTTGATTGTTGAGATGGTTTACAATCATAATTGTGATTTCTGATTCTGTTACTTAATTTTTGTTTAGTTTGGCCAATGTAAGAGGAACTACATCCCGTACACTCTATTAGATAAACAACATTTGACTGATCAGATAAAGGAGTTTTCGATTTTAATTTAGAAAATAAGCTGTTCGTTGACTTTATTGAATAGAACGCTATTTTTTGTTGGTTATTACTTAAAACTCTAGCTAGATTATAAGATAAGCTCGGTATGAACGGAATTTTATAATATTTAAATTGACTAGAATTAATGGATTCAAGTTGTGAAATATTGGATCTGTTGCTTAAGAGGTGGACAATGAGTTTTTTTGGATACCCATTTTTAATGGCAATATTATGGATGGTGGCAAAATTCTTAGTCCACAAACTAGGATCAGAGAGTTCCATGACCCTGTGTTTTAAGGATTTCAAAACAGCTAATTTTTGGCTTAAGGGGTGTACCGAAAAATAGTTAATTATTCTACCAGCATGGGTAGGCTTCACGTACCAATCAGTGATAAGCTTACCATCATCACATCTCTCAAGCAACACATCCAGAAAAGGAAGTTTTCTGTTATTTTCAGTTTCAATAGTAAATTTCAATTCATCACAAAAATTGTTGAATTTAGATAAAATCAAATCCACAGCATCACTAGGAATACTGGTAACAATATCGTCTACGTAACAATAGAGAAACGGAATCGAAAACGGTAAATCATGTAAAACAGTGTTGAGTAATTTATTCATGACTATGTTAGCTAAGATAGGAGAAGCTCTTTTTTCAGTTGCTGTTTTTATTAACTCCAACCGTTATGGGTTGTCGTCTTGATTGTTTATATCAGAGGTATTTTTCCAAACTGTTGTGTAATTATGATGAACCTAATTGTAATACTTACAGGCTCTGATGAAGGTGTAAAATAAAACCGAAACTGTCAGCTGAATGATATTTCATTAATTTTGGATACGTCCTAAAACCCGATCAACTTTACATTTCAAAATTCAATTCTCCAGGACGCCATTTTCGTTTATTCCAAATATTTTGTTGGATTCGAAATTGAAAGAAATCGAAAAGAAAAGACGATAAAACTACATCAAAGAACGTACCTTAGAAGTGTAATCCACAAATTCGGTTTAGTTGATGCAAAACCTCAATATATTCCTATGGTTAAAGGAGAACAGTACAGTAGCAAGGTGAGTCCAACCACAGCAGAAGAAAAGAAGGAAATGCAAAAGATTCCTTACAATGAATTACTTGGTTCTTTACAATTTTTGGTAAATGTTACCAGACCTGATGTTGCGTTCCCCGTGAACCTACTAAGCAGATTCAAGTCTAATCCGGGTCGTCCCCATTGGATTGCAGCAAAACGCATCGTTCGGTATTTAAAAACTACCATTGTTTATAGTGGCAAAAATGTAAATGTTTACTTTAGTTGGTTACAGCAATGCCGACTGGATGGACGATAACGATGATCGGAAGTCAACCAGTGGCTATCTGATTATTTACAATGGTGGTACAGTTTCCTGAGCGTCAAGAAAGCAAGAGTCAAATGCCAGTTGCAGCCTTTACAGCGAATACGTAGCAGCAGTTCTGGCTACCCAAGAAATAATATGGCTGCGCCATCTTATTTCTTCGTTAATTAATGAAGAAGAGCAAGTTGTTACTCTGTTGTGTGATAATCTGATAATCAAGGAGCTATTAGGTATGGCCACAGTCCAGAATTTCACCGTAAGACTAAACATATCGAAAATAAATTTCACTTTGTTAAAGACGAACTGCAAAATGGACGCATTGAAATGAAATACGTTCCGTCAGAACACCAACTTGCAGACTTCCTCACAAAGGCCCTGGAACGCACAGTGGGCGAAATTGCGAATCTGGGCGGCCAAAATTCGAAAAATGAAGTAAGAAATATTGCTAATTTATTGTTCTCATATTGTTGCTAAATGTCTGAGGATGATTAATGCGTACATGCCGGGTCCCTTCTTTACTTACAAAGTGTATTGATAAGTCCGTGTTAAGTCCGCATTCGAGAAACAGTTAAAGTTGCGCTCGGAAATACGCGCTTTTCAAGTGTGAATAAAAGTGCTTTGTTTTGGATTAGGTTACGATATTCATTTTTTTTTTTTTTTTTCAGAATGAATGATGTTTCTACAAGTGAATATCAACGTTTAAAATCTAAAAAATCATAATTTTAGCTTAAAAATTTAATTTTATAACTTACAAGAATTTCAAAATATAATTTCATGTTTGGATAGCTTTATAACTAACAAAGCACAAGATAGCACTTTCTTTCTTGTACTGGGTTATGTAGAAACTAATAAAATTCAAATTCGTTCTTGTTTCTAAGTGCGAAAATGTGCGGAAATAAAATTATGATTATGCCTAAGGTACGTTGAATGAAAGAATACGGACAGGGAATTATACGAATTACTAAGAGACTGGACGAAGGAAATATCGCTCTCAGACTCTGTTATACATAAACTACGAGTATATCTAGAAGAATGTGGAAGTACAAACATATTATACTGGTTCTAGTATTCAAAATACGTTTCACGAGTAATAGAAATGTTATAAATATAATATTTGATAATGCTAAAAAGTCTCAGTTTTAAAGTTTTAAAATTTTCGCTCATAAAAAGCAATATAACCTAAAGAAAATAAGTTTTAAAAATAAAAAATAATTTTGTCCGGCTAGAATCGGGATTTCGCCCACTGTGGAACGTTAACATTTTGAAAGACTGGTCGCACAAGTTTTTAAAGCCAATTGTCCAAGTGGGAGTGTTGAAAATGATGGACAATTTGTATATAATTGTTACTAGGTAGGCGGCTAGAGGAATTGAGAACAATTGATGTAATAACAATTTTAATATTCTGCACTTTTTATAAATGTAATTACGTTTACGTTCAATAAACTAAACCAAAACCAAACTCTGCTATTTTCAAGTTGAAGAAAACCAATAATATTTTTATAGCTAAATCTAGTATTTACCGAGATAAATGCCGTCAACGAAGAAACATCTTAAATGCAGGCCCTTATTAAATAGCTTTTAACTTGCTTCATTGAAGAATCTTCATTTTCAGTTATTAACGTGTAATTACACATACATACATACTTTAAGCTACGTAACACTGTATTAAACAAACCTAAAGACTTCGCAGATTGTTGGTACCTGGCAGTTCTTTCTGCTGAATTTAGAAGTGAAATATTTCAAGTTTTAAATTTAAGAAATGGGAAGTCTTTTTACTACAAAATCTTTAATTACATATTTCTTTCTAAACCGGTTTCGCCTAGTCGGTATCCTCAGTAGAACATTTTATAAAGAAAATACATTGTAATGCTTAAAAAAAGTAAAAACTTACATTATCTTCTAAATTCTGGTAATTATGTGTATACCTAAATGTCTATAAAATATTTCTGTAAATGATGTAATTTCAGTTGATGATTAGCAAAAGTCGAATCCGATTTATTTAATTTCAATGATCTTAGTTGTTCATTAATACGAGTTTTTAGGTTCCTACCATTTTATCCAGTATACAGTGAGAATCTTGTATCGCTGCACTTAGATGAAAATTACGCGATCAGATAATACATTTGTGACGCTGGATTTCACAAACGTCACTTAACTTTAATCATCGATTAAGAATATTCATTTCTATACCTTCAACACATGTAACCATGGCAACGTTTACTTTTAATGGATGATTAAATTTAAGTAACGTTTGTGAAATCCGCCATAAATCATTTAAAAACTGCACATGGAAAGTATTAAGGAAGGTTTATTTCATTGGATATATTTAGCTAGGAATTTGTCTATCCAGAAATTTGGCGGCAAATAATGCAGAGACCTCTCTCAACGAAGCTCCATTTGAGAATAATGTGTACATTTCTACTTTTTCTGCGGTTGTATACATCATTTTACAATAAATCAAAAGAACAATTTAATTCAATCTGACAATTCAAAATCAGTAGTGTCATTACTAACAACGCACGGTAACCATGGCGAATGAAATAAATTTGGAAATAATAATGTAATAAAGCTTCCAATGATAATTAGGCTATGTGCAGTCTTATAAGGTTCTCAGTGTATGTTGCCTTACAAGTACTACAATTTAGAGAGTAAACACCAGTTTTTGAAAAATTATCAATTTTGACTGTATTATGACTAAGGCGCAGTATTTCATTCAGAGTTTAACTTTAAGCTTCGTTTTATTCCCATAGTAATAATTGTAAAGACAATTGTTTCCGTAGAAATAAAACGAAGCTTAAAGTTAAACTCCGAATTAAATACTGGGCCATAGTAAATTTGAAAAAGTTATTTGATTGGTAAATGAAATTTTTAAACCTAAAGATTTTAGTAATCTTTTTATCTTAAGTGATAAATTTCCAACATATGAAATAGAAAAGAAGTTAATATTTGTTGAATTTAAGTTGTCTGAGTTATGTATGTCTGGGTATGTAATGTTATTTGATAATTTATTTTTTTACTCTGTTAAAAATATTGAAAAGTCATTAAGATAAGCAATTTGAATAATAATATTAATTTCTTCTATGAAGTCTAATTCATTCATGGGATTGAAAAGGAACGATGAAAGAAAGATTAAAATGCAGCCTTTTTATGTTCAAAAGGGTGAAATGAATTATAATTAATGTAATTATAAGTTTGAGTTAGTTTACGATATATTTTATACAGGATGTCTTAGAAAAACTATTCCTAACTTTCAGAAGTAGTAGTGGTCATATAATTAAGCAACTTTTATTAATAAAGCTGTATCCGGAAATGTTTCCGCGTCAAGTTAGAACGAAATGAAGAAAAAGAGGACTAGAAATAACCTCGATGTAAGAAGTAACATTTCTATTTACTTCTAGTAGCTTCACAATTTTAATTAATTTCAATTTATTGAGAAAATTTGGAAAGCAAAATTAAGGCCACTGTTTTGGATGCTTAAGTTATGACGACGTATGATTGAAGGACGAATTCTTCGAAATATCTGAGTATGATCACGAGTGGCATTAAAAGTAATAATAATTCGAGTCACTAATAAATTTAGAAATATTTTTACATACTTTTTTATTTCCTAATGCTATTCTTAATGAACAAACTTTTTCAACACAAATAATTTCTTTAGTTCGATTGATTGGAAATCGTGTATTTGAATTCGTAACCTGTATGTAATAAAACACATAGCTAAACTTGACGTTCTTCAGATATTTATTTATTTATTTTATTATTTCATGACATTTTACAAGAAATACATACATCTTACATCTTTTCTACACATAATTTAGAATTTCAATTTTATAAAATATCCGTAAGTAATTTTTATTGTTAACTTAATATTACATTTTACTATTATGTATTTATTTAACTTGAAGGTATGATGCACTGACGATGCCTATTTAGGTGAAACTAGTTTGCAATAAAAGAATTTTTGGAAATTGTAGAAAAGAATATCTGTCTTAAATATTTAAAGAAATAATTGTTGCAATTTTATAGTTTTTGGATGTGTACGGCTAAGTTCACATGCATTGCGGATACGCAAAATTTTTATTGCGGATCGTTTCTAATTGGTTCATTTTGATTGAAAATACATCCGCAATAAAAATTTTGCGGATACGCAATGCATGTGAACTTAGCTTTAAAGTGAAAATTAATGTATCTACCTGACCATGTAGTTTATTTTGACAACCTGTTTTTTTTTCACTTCTTACGAAGCTGTCGAACGACGGCGAAACGTTAAGTGTTTGTCCGGTTAAAAGATTTTGTGATACAATTTTCATCGGACAAGAACCAACTTTAAATTTAGTAAAACACTTTTCTAACGAGTTGCGTATCGGTACTATTTTTCCCATCTCATACAGTAACGTGTTTTATTAATGTTTAATAGAAGTGACATTAATCACTGTCACATTAATAACTGTCACAATAGATGGACAAAAAATCATAGTAGTTAGTACGTTGCTATACAGTATGTTGTAAAGCATAGGTTCTCAAACTAATTTTGTTTACCACCCACTTTGAGAATAAATTATTTTCTAGCGCCCCCTAAAATTTTAAAATCATTAATAACTTTAATTAAGGCTGTGTGCGTGCTTAGAGCCGATCTGGATTTCAACTGGGCGTTTCACGACTTTTCGCAGATATTTAGTAGACGCTTACGTTCAATATGTGTTTCTGCATTTTGGATACACTTTTACACCCAAAGAAAAAGAATAGAGAACAAAATTATCTCCTGAGGATTTTTCTTTTAATTTATGACTCTGTTGCCGCTGATCTTTATTTACGGCGGACTTACTCTGTTTTTCACTCTTACACGCAATGAAACGCATTCGCTCTCACTCAGACTTCTGCACCGGAGAATAAAATCACGAAACTTGCCTCACTTGTGCTAGGCGGAAGGCGGGGACTAGCGCGTATTACATACCACATTTGATTTCAGTGATTTCGGTCCAAAAATCTCGAATTTGTTTCTCATTTTGTGAACTCATTTGTAAACATTTTTTAAAAACTAAAACGGTTTATTACTATTGTTGAATACTGTGAAATTTCGGGTAAAGGCTTACATTTTCGAATTTTTTCAATTTTATTTTTTTAAGGCCTTTTTAACAAAATTTTTATAAAACCTTTTATCTTTTTATAAGACCTTTACTCGTCTAACAGAATTTATTGAAAAATTTTTCGTCAAAATTTGGTATGATATTAATGAAAAATGAGCCTACCATATGGAAAAAATTATTTTGTGCCCGAGCAAACAGCCTTAAATTATAGCCTGCCATATATGAATCTTATCTTGTTTCCCCAAATTTTCTTCCTTTACCGCGCCCCTGTAGGCCTCTAGCGCCCACAAGGGGGCATTATCGCGCACTTTGAGAAACACTGTTGTAAAGTAACCCATTACTGTACGATTTTGAGGATAGTAATCTGATACGTTACAATATGAAATGCGAAAAAAATTATTTACAAACATGAGACTGCAGAAATTACTAAAATAGAGGTTGATTCTTTGGAAACAGAAATTTTACAACTAGTACCTTTTAAAGGTCTCATTGGTATAAAAAATATCGAAATAAATTACAAACTATTATTTACAATGGTAGACGGAAAAGTGATAAATACTTTAACTAAATCATCGAGTCAAAGTTGCTATTTATGTAAATGTACTCCTAAAGATATGAATAATTTACAAAATATAAATGGTTATGAATTAATACATCAAAATTTAAAATTTGGACTGTCAACACTTGCATGGATTAGATTTTTGGAATTTGTTCCTCATGTCTCTTATAAATTGGATATTAGGATATTACTGTGAGGGGTCTAACTGAAGAACAGAAAAATAGCATTCGAAAGAGAAAGAACAATATTCAAAGACGTCTTTGGGCGTCTTGGAATAAAGGTGGACAGAGTAGTTCAGGGAAGTGGAACATTGAATATCGGAAACGTAGCAAGAAGATTTTTTTCAAAATTATCAGAAAATGGCTGAAATTACAGGTTCTAATGAAATTATTCTGAAGCGATTTTATATCATTTTAACGGTTATTGCGAGTGAAAAATAGATGAAGAAAATTTCCAAAAATATGCAGAAGATGCGGCAAAATTTTATGTTGATTTTATCACCATTTTTATACCGCACGACACACAGTTCAAGTTAAAAAGAATTTGTATCCTGCTGAGTGTTTCCTTCTTAAATTCGTTTTAAAAGGTTATCTATAATGCCTATAATTCTTCCATTCGGATTAGTAGTTTATTTACACAAATATTTACAAGGTAGTTACAGGAGCACATACTGATTAATTTAGGTAAAGCTCGGTTGTAAAATGGGACCGAACCGTGCGATATGAATGACTTCAAGCAAGTGTTGTAATTTTAGATTTTGTTAGGCAAACATACTTTCTAAGGGCTTTATGACACCAAACTCAAGTGGTTGATTTATTATGTCCAATTGTAAACTGGCATTCAATATTAACTACGGACGAAACGAAAGTGCCTACACAATGATTTCTTCGAAACCCTTAAAAATGTGTTGGAAAAAATAAAACTAAAAACATAATTAATTGAGAGGCGTCAAGTCCGAGCACTAGGTTTTTAAAATAGCTTGCTTGAGGCAAAACCTATTTAGTTGTTCTGTTTCGTTCATCGTGTGCAGTTCAATATGCGAGAATACAAAGTTTGTATTTGTTTGTTCGTGGATAAAAAATTTTCCCGAATTGGTATTCAACGAGGATCAAGCTTCACAAAATAAAGTATTCTGTAGAGCATGCGGAAAAAATGTAAGTACGCCTAACAATATTTAGATAAATTAATTTTGTTTTTTTTTTTAACAAAACGTCTACAAATATGTAGTTGTAGTTATATTTTACCCGACCTAGGAAAAGTGTCAGTAAATATTCACAGGCGATGAAATCGCGACAATTTTTTCTCTTTTTGAACCTTTCAGGTGTTGCTATACTGTGATGTTGCCCTCGAAATGCGGGTCTTCTCAGGGGTTGCAGCAAATGTGCATTCGGTCTTCTGGTCTGTTGTTTCATTTGTTGTTTTCTATCTCTAAGTGTCAACACCTTACACCTTGGTTATACTGTCCTGATGAGGTCTAATAAGATCGAAACGTACGTCGACAGTTACTTTTCCTTGCCAGCTAAGCCGTTATTTACTTCTTTTATTGTTATTTTTTCCTGGCATTAACCCTTCCGTTATTATATTATATCCCGGCTTTTTCAACGCAGGTTGACTTTGTTTGTCTCCGTTGCTATACTGTGATGTTGCCCTCGAAATGCGGGTCTTCTCAGTGGTTGCAGCAAATGTGCATTCGGTCTCCTGGTCTGTTGCTTCATTTGTTGTTTTCTATCTTCAAGTGTCAACACCTTACACCTTGGTTATACTGTCCTGATGAGGTCTAATAAGACCGAAACATACGTCGACAGTTACTTTTCCTTGCCAACTAAGCCGTTATTTACTTCTTTTACTGTTATTTTTTCCTGGCATTAACCCTTCCGTTATTATATTATATCCCGGCTTTCTCTTGAAGTAACGCAGGTTGACTTTGTTTGTCTCCGTTGCTATACTGTGATGTTGCCCTCGAAATGCGGGTCTTCTTAGTGGTTGCAGCAAATGTGCATTCGGTTTCCTGGTCTGTTGCTTCATTTGTTGTTTTCTATCTTCAAGTGTCAACACCTTACCCCTTGGTTATACTGTCCTGATGAGGTCTAATAAGACCGAAACGTACGTCGACAGTTACTTTTCCTTGCCAACTAAGCCGTTATTTACTTCTTTTATTGTTATTTTTTCCTGGCATTAACCCTTCCGTTATTATAATTTGTAATATAATGTTTTTTTTTAATTTTAAGGTGTCATATGAGAAGAAATTTTTAATTAAGCAGAACGTAGATACTGCGTTACACCGGAACAAACTAAATAAACTCAACTCTGGAAATGGTTCTCAAAGTCGCCTTATTGAAACGTTTAAAAACATAGACAAAAAGACGGCGGAACAAGAGTTCTCCAAGGAGTTCTGTGAGGCATTCCTAGGCGCCAATATTCCAATATCAAAAGTACAAAACACGAAATTAAAATATTTTCTTCAAAAATATTCCCGACATCATGTTCCCGATGAAAGTACATTAAGGAAGAATTATGTGGACCAAATTTACACTGAGGTAAATACCGAAATTCGTTCATTCATTGGTAACCACTTGCTTTATTTTGAAGTGGATGAAACCATCTTTGTGGTCGATATGTCGTAATCCGTATTTACGCGAAAACGCGAGGAATTTCGCGAAAACTCGCAATAACGCGTAGAGATAGACTTATTAAGCGATTTTACTGAACTGTCGTAGTAATTTCGTGAAACCACTAACTGAGTCTTGCATTTTCGTGAAATTATTAAATGAGTTTAGTGACATAACGAAATCTGCCAAGACAATATGACACATGCGTCGGAGAGGCGAGAGAGGATGGGGTAAACGTGTACGAACCTGTACACACGATGCGTGTGCGGCAGTATTTAATTTAGAGGTTATGGGACGTATGTGTGCACTTTAGTGGAATTTATTTTAAGTATTTTACTTATTATAAAATGGAAGAAAACGCGGAAAAAGTGCAAAAAACAAGTGACGAAACGGAAATCGTATGTAAAGAACTGCTGAAGTTGCAACAGAATTGTTGAAAATATTCTTAGAAATCGGCTGCCCAACCATTTTACAAAGCGACAACGGTCGTGAATTTACGTCTGAAGTGATCGAAGAATTAACATCAATGTGGCCATCCTGTAAAATTATACATGGTCGCCCACGGCATCCAGAAAGTCAAGGCTCTGTAGAAAGAGCTAACCAGGATGTGGAAGCAATGCTTCGTTCTTGGCTCATAGATAATAAAACAACCAATTGGATGTTACTTCGTCCAATATCAGAAAAATACATTGTTGCATCGTACCATAAAACGAACACCATACAAGGCTTTGTTTGGTATGGATCCGACAATAGGCCTCGGTACAACTGTCGTGCCACCAGAGTTACTCGAGAAACTTATTACAGAAGAAGATTTAGAGAATTGTACCGAACAACTTATTGCTGACAACCAAATCCGTTTTTCATTACCACCTATCGTAGATAACAAAACTCCTTCTACAAGTCAGCCTGTTACAGACCATCAAACTCATACACAAGAAACTCTCGCAGACGATCTACCTCTTTCACAGGCATTACAGAACTTACAGAGTATTAACGAGGGTGAACTACCTTTATCAATATACGAAGAAGATTTTTCAGATAATTATAATGTCATGCCAGAGGAAATTCAAGTAAAGTTTTGTCACGTGTGCCATAAAGAGTCTGATGGTGCACATTCCTGCGTCACTTGTAACCAACCTGTGCATGCTATTTGCGGAGAGTCAATAGAGGAAGAAGGTTATGGCGCAAAATTATGGTGTTTTTTATGTAACAGAGGAAATGCTATAAGATCAGAAAGAGAAGATGCTATCAAAAATATAAAGAGATCTGCAGAAAAAATGACAAGTTGCGTCCAAAAAGTTTAAAGACATCGAAATAGGTTCTGCTGTTTTGATAGAAGTTCCGAAAGTTGATAGAGGCCCTTTAGATTCGAAGAACATTGAAGGTATTATTATGGACAAGAAAAATGGTCTGTACCAAATTGGAACATCTGTTGGTATTAGAAAAGACTGGATGGCTCGCAATGCAATACAACCCTCACACGTGAAGTTTTTGGATACAGTTCCACAAAACAAACTTTCTTTACGGGAAATCGCTGGGAAGCATTCATTATTTGGGGGTCAGGGATTTAATAAATGTTCTTGTGCAAATTCGAAGATTCAGTGTAAAAGCAAAAGATGTGTATGCAGAAAAAATAATGTTATTTGTAACTCTAGATGCCATAAATCACTTACGTGTTATAATAAATAGTTAAGCCATAGTTAAATATATTATAATTCATAAAAAGTGTTTTTTTTTTTTTTACTTTTTCAACCAAATAAAACCTTATTGTTTCAATTCCTTTTATACGAGTACAACACATAACTTACCTATCTATGTATACCTACATAATAATAATACGTACATAAATACGTAATAATATCCACGAAAACGCAAGATTCAGTTCGTGGTTTCGCGAAATTACTAGGACAGTTCAGTAAAATCGCGTAATAAGTCTATCTCTACGCGTTATTGCGAGTTTTCGCAAAACTCCTCGCATTTTCGTGTAAATACGGATTACGCGTTTCTACGACGACAGATATATTGCTAATTTGTTAATTGGTTGTCTTGATGTTGAAAAAGCTGGCAAATCGTATTTAATAAGTTGTAAGCAGTTAGATACAACTAACAATTGTACAATAACTCGATTTATTCAAGAAGGATTAACAAATTTTTTTCTGCCTAATCCTATTCCACATGAAAAAGTAATATTGATGTTATCAGACGCTGCTCCTTACATGTGTAAAGCCTCAGCAAATGTAAAAATATTTTTTCCTAATTTAATTCATACCACTTGTTTGGCACATGGTATTAACAGAGTTGCCGAAGAAATCAGAAACCAATTCCCTCTTGTAAATGAATTAATCAGCAACGTAAAAAATTTTTTTTTTAAAGCGCCATTACGGATTCAATTGTATAAAGAATCATTTCCGGGTTTACCGTTGCCTCCACAACCAGTAATTACTAGGTGGGGTACGTGGCTAAATGCCGCAATTTTCTATTCAAAAAATTATGAAAAAATTAAAAATTTAATTTTAGAATTCTCTGACTAATCTACTTCTATTAAAGAAGCCAAAAAAAATTTTCAAAAATAATAATGTAATACCAAATCAATTAGCGTTTATTGCAAGTAATTTTTCTGTAGTGGCCGAAACAATTTTAAAATTAGAATCAAAAGAGCTGCTTTTGACTGAATCAGTAAATTTAATAAATAAATGCCATAGAGAATTATCAGCTGTTACAGGAACTGGAGAATTAATTTTTAAAAAATACTAAAATGACTAAAATAACTAAAAATAAGGATACCAAATCTGTTACGAACGCTATTTTTAGTTATTTTAATCAGTTTTCAATATCTTTACGTAATTTCAATTCGCGCATTGAGTTACTATTAAAATTAGCTTTCATATGAGTTGTCACACTTTAGATTATGTAACAATTATAATAATTATTATAATATATACAGGGTGTGGCATTTAATCGGGTTTCTTCATTAACGCCGTTCCTATTGAAAATATGGAAAAATGTTATATACAAAAGTATCATCCTTTCAAGCTTCGCACAATTTAAAATTATTTTCAAATATATAGGATGTCCTAGTTTGACTGTACGATGTACAACTTCGTTATTTTAAATAGAACAACCTATATTTTATAACGAATTTGAGCTTGTCAGGTTATTTTAGGGTAAGTTTGATAAGGGTTCCCTATACCTAAGCCCATGGTTTTTAAGATATTAGGCTTTGTATATGCTTTTTTTGAAAATACGCATATAACTTTTACAATTAATATCTCAATAATGAAGAAAGTTAGAAAGCAGATATTGTTGTGCTATTACAAGCTAAGTGGAAGGTATCTATCGCAGTAACAAAATTTACTTTTCATTAAACAGGGATCCAGTAAAACTATTTCCATTTCGACAACACTTGAAGGGCAATAACTTTTGTTTTTTAAATGGAACGGTGTTATTTTTATATCGTCGTTAGATGCTCCGTAAAAATATCTTTCAATTTGCTATACAATTCCCTATACCAATTACTGACGAATCAGGAGATATTTAATATTATTTTAATTAAAATCAGGACTGAGTATTTACTGAAACAGTTTTTAAGTAAAATATCAATTTGCTAAGTTTTTTTAAGTCCAGGTGTATAAAATTCAGTTCAAGACATGATTAATTGTTAAGACTTGTAATAAGTTAAATAGTAACGAATAAAATAATTTCAATTGGTATTTTTATTGTGTACTGTTAAGTTTCCTCCAGTGTTATTGGTTAACCACACAATTAACTTGATCGTATGGTTGACTACGTTTTATATAGTTTTCCCTAAGACTTGAATTTGAGTTTCTAAAACTTTTGTTTTATGCCAAATAATAAAGTATGCTATACTATACACATTATTGGCGAAATATTTAATAATCATAGTTGAACATAATAACCAACAGAATTAAATACTAATTTTGCAAAATAAAAAACGAAACTTTTAAAAACTATAGGAATTACAAAATAATTCTAAAACGTCTTGTAATTTCACAGTAAGTGTTCAAAATGTGCACCGTTTTTTTTTCCAGACATAACCAAATCCTCTTTTTAAAATTACGCTCGACATTAGCTAGTATATTCGATGTAAAACAGGTAAAATGTTTAAGTAAATACTAACTGCTGATTTTAGTTAATATGTTAAAATGTAGATATTATGAAATAATATTAAATACCTCTGGAACCGTCAGTAATTGGTATAGGGAAGTGTACAGCTAATTGAAAGATAATTTTATGGAGCATCCAACGACGATATAAAAATAATACCGTTCCATTTAAAAAACAAAAGTTATTGCCCTTCAAGTGTTGTCGAAATGAAAATAGTTTTACTGGATCCCTGTTTAATGAAAAGTAAATTTTGTTACTGCGATAGATACCTTCCACTTAGCTTGTAATAGCACCACAATATCTGCTTTCTAACTTTCTTCATTATTGAGATATTAATTGTAAAAATTATATCCGTATTTTCCAAAAACCAAAAACAAAGCCTAATATCTTAAAAACCATAGGACTTAGGTATAGGGAACCCTTATCAAACTTACCCTAAAATAACCTGATAAGCTCAAATTCGTTATAAAATATAGAGTGTTCCATTGAAAATAACGAAGTAACACATCGTACAGCCAAACTGGGACATCCTGTATATTCGAAAATAATTTTAAATTATGCGGAACTTGAAAGTATGAAACTTTAGTACAAAACATTTTTCCATATTTTCAATAGGAACGGCGTTAATGAAGAAACCCGGTTAAATGCCACAGACTGTATATATAGTGTGTCCCAGATTGAGTAGGCTACCTGGGTAACTTTCTTATTAGTGAAGATAAAGATTTGGTTAACTGGGCAATATTTTGCAGTTTTATGTGCTGATTCAGATTGCGTTGAGAAAATTTGAAAATTCCGAATAGTTCAGATATTATCGCAGAAAAACTGAAAATCGCTAGTTTCCTTAATGTCCAATAACTTCGCAATTATAAAAATATGAAAAAATGTTTCATATAAAAGTTACTATGTTTGATAAAATACAGCTGAAAATACAGTCAAAATAAAATTCAAGATGGCGGCTGTCAAGATATTGATAGCAACTTTCTTATTTTAAATGGACGCCATATTGAATTTTTGTACGATTAAATAGCATTTTTTTTTCTCGTTTTAACCGTGTATCACAACCCATATCTAAATAAAAAATTATTTAAAAAAGTTAATATTTTTTTTAAAATCAAGTAAGCGGGTTGCCTTTACTTATTACTAATCAAGTAAAGGCAACCCGCTTAAGAAAGTTGCTATCAATATCTTGACAGCCGCCATTTTGAATTTTATTTTGACTGTATTTTCAGCTGTATTTTATCAAACATAGTAACTTTTATATGAAACATTTTTTCATATTTTTATAATTGCGAAGTTGTTGGACATTAAAGAAAATAGCGATTTTCAGTTTAATAATATCTGAACTATTCGGAATTTTAAAATTTTCTGAACGGAATCTGAATCAGCACATAAAATGCAAAATATTGCCCATTTAACCAAATCTCTATCTTCACTAATAAGAAAGTTACCCATGGTAGCCTACTCGATCTGGGACACACTGTATAGTGATTCATTAACATTTTTGTACTCAGAAAAATGGATGCTTTCAAATGACATTTTCAAAAAAATAGGTTATCATTTAAAAAAAAGGTCAATGACGTCACGGCGTAAAAGTGGTAACTGACATAAAATTAAAATTGATTGTAAAAGATGCCTTTTTTAAAATAAAATCAACCTGTCCTAGCATTTTTCGAAAAAGTCAACGCTAAGGGTGTTTTTTCGCTAGGTGCGTTACTTTATCACCACACTGAATAATTTCTCTCTTACAGTCTTTTTCTTTTGGTTATCCCCTTTTGTCAATTATGTTTCCGAATTTGTCAAATTACTTTCCAATCTCCAGGCCTACTAAACTT
Organism: Dorcus parallelipipedus; assembly: GCA_958336345.1. Lineage (NCBI taxonomy): Eukaryota > Metazoa > Arthropoda > Insecta > Coleoptera > Lucanidae > Dorcus > Dorcus parallelipipedus. The sequence continues at coordinate 13,344,562 of OY284484.1, read as the reverse complement.
TGAAAGTCATTTGACAAATTAGGAAATACATTTGACAAAAGGGGAAAAGCAATAGAAAAAGACTGTATATTAGCAAATGCAAGTTTATTTGTAGCTAATAAATCTTTAATAAAGAAGCTTTGTCACCAAATGCATGCGAGACTGCTTCGTTGGTATTCGGATTTTTTTTATAAGGAACGTTTAATTTCACAGTCGAAACTTTTTACGATTTGCGTCTTTTCGTATTCCGATGAGATCATTTTCTACGCAGCATTGCAAGGAAAGTTAAATGAAATAATCTTTCAGACGTAAATACAGTTCTTCCGCTCGATCTTTGCAGTCACGTCACACTTTACCGATTCGAGAAACGAAATCAACATATTCTTTTATCCTTATCTAATACGTATGTTAAAACAATGATAGAATTTATAAATTTGTCATTTTGAGTCGATAATTTTCTGACGTAACTGCAAAGATCGAGCGAGAACTGTACATTCAGGCATCTTATCCAGATATCCGTCTTATTGTCGGTATAAGTATCTTTCTATAATAACAAATATCACAAAATTTTTTAAACGGACACTAAATGGCGCACAAACATTTTACGTTTCGCTATCGTTTGACAGCTTCTTCAGAAATTTTGTGATACAATTTTCATCGGACAAGAACCAGCTTTAATAACAAATAATATGATTCAGAATAAACGTTTTATTAGTTGTAAGAAAACAGTTATTTTGTCCCTCATTTTACAGAAATTTTTCATAATGTTTATGGAAATTTTCATAAAGAACAGTGTGGGATTTTAAGGTTCCGAAATAGTTCAGAACGCCTCCTCGAACAAAGCTCATATCTGGTTTGTTAAAAAATTAATGGTTTTCGAACAAGCAAAAACTTTAATAAAGAATAACATTTTTGTCTAAATTTGAAAATAAAAAAGTTTTTCTTCTTTTCAGTCCATCTTGGGACACACTGCATATTGTAAGCATATTTTAGATGTGGTGATATCGCAGTAAAGAGAAAGAAAATCTCTACCCAATGAATTACAAAAATTAGTATATTACTACAGTGTATTCTCTCTTAACGGGCACCCCTCATAAGCGAGCACCTCCTTTAAACGGGCACTTTGGGTACAGAAAAAAATCATGTGATTTAAATGATAAGGGTTTCTCCTTTAAGCGGACTCCCTATTAACCGGACACGGACACATAAATGCGATGACCTACGCAGTTTTTTCTCTATTAAGCGGACAGTACGCTCTCGAAATATCGGGACTTCCCCAAAAGCGCACGTCTTTACAATAAAAACGAGTGGGATTTATAACCGTTAGCGCTACGGTACAAGCAGTTGTCTTGCATTCGACAGCAAATAAAAATGTCTCTCAAAAATAAACATCAAAAACGTGTGCAATAAAAATTCATGAATGACTTTCCAAATAATAATGACCGAGTTCTTACAATAATTTGACAAGAAAATTGTTTTGTTTTTGTGGAAATGTATTTGAAGTTTCATTTCATGTTTTGATTATTAATTTCTATATCAAACAAACATTATTGTTATTTCACTTTTTACCTGGACATACCGTATTACCTACATACATGCACATATCAACACATTCTTCTCTTTAGCGGGCACCTCTATTATGCGGACACATTTTGGGCGACCATAGGTGTCCGCTTAAGAGAGAGTACACTGATATAAAAAAATATGGTTGTACAAATATTTTTATATTGGTAAATTAAATGCTATTCTTGTGGCACAAAGTTTTTTATTAATATAACGACCGGTTTCGCCTTTTAAAAAGGCATTTTCAAGTTATATATAAAATTACATCTAAAAATAATCAATTAATAGTAATTGTCTTAAATATGTAAAATTACTTACTTAAAAACTATATAATAATTTATAATATTAGATTATATATGTATGTAAAAATATTTTAAAGAATTTGACATAAATTTTCTGTAAAATTTTTGATGTATATGATGGGTTGTTAATAAACAAATTTTTATTTTATTATATCATAGACGTAATGACCATTCACATAAATTCCATTACTACTAGAAAAATTAGAAAATTATCTGTGCTAGAGATGGTTTGTTCATTAATTATATTAATAGAAAAAATATTTTTATGTAAGAAAATTTCTAAATTCTCGGCTATATTTAATTTATTTCCTTTAGGTAAATTATGTAACAATTTTACATTATTACAACGATCAAAATCGTGATCTGTTTCTGCTAAATGTCTAGCAAACGTGGAATCTAATTTGTTTAAACGTAACTTAAATGTTCATTAACTCTAATAAGCAAACTTCTTCCAGTTTGTCCTGCATATGTAGCATCGCATGAATTACATTTTAAAGAATAGACACCATTTTTAGAAAAATTATCTAAATGATCTTTGTTGTTTGAATATAAATTTTTGAATGTTAACATTGTAGAATAAGAAACATTTAATTCTAAAGATTTTAAGAATGATTTAATTTTATTCGATAAAGGACCGACATATGGAATAGAAAAGTAACATGATGGAGTTTTAGAATTTTCCAATGTTGGGAAAATTATATTGTTTGTTATTTTATTTTTAATACGCTTGAAAATATTGAAAATAGGTTTAATTGGAAAATTATTATAGTAAGCTATTTGAATAATTACATTAATTTCATGTTTAAAATCAGATTGGTTCATGGGGATAGAAAAAACACGGTGAAAAAGTGATTGAAAAATTGCAAATTTATGTTCAAATGGATGAAATGAATAATAGTTAATACAGTTATGTGTGTATGTGGGTTTTCTATAAATTTTGTATCTAAGTTGATTATTTATTTTGAGAATAGTTAAATCTAAAAAGTTTATTGAATTATTTTTTTCAATTTCTAAAGTAAATTTTATATTGTTATGAAGAGAATTAAATTCATTTAGTAAATTATTTAAAGAAGAATTAGGTCCGTTATATATTATAAAAATATCATCAACATATCTTCCATAGAATTTAATAAATTTCTTATAAGGGCTGTTTGAAGAAAAATAATTTACTTCTACTTTGTTCATAAATATATCTGCTAGGAACGGAGATAATCCACAACCCATAGCCAAACCATCAATTTGAGAATAAATATTGTTATTAAATGAGAAGAAATTTTGTTGTAGTGTAATTTTAAGTAAAAATTTTAGAAAACTAGTGTTCTCTTCAGATAAATCCGAAGAAAAAAGTAATTCATTGACTATTTCTGTAGATTCTGAGGCAGAAATAGAAGTAAATAAGTTTGAAACATCAAAAGAAAGTAATATGCAATCATTATTAATTTGAATATTGTTTAATTTTTTAACTAAATCAACATTATTTTTAATTGTGTTCTTTAATTCATATTTTAAATGTTGATTAAAGACAGATAAAAGAAATTTTGATAAACAATGAGCAGGTGAGCCTATGAAAGACACAACTGGACGGATAGGATAATTAATTTTGTGTGTTTTTGGTAAACCATATAATCTAGGGATAAGAGGATTCATAGTCTTTAATTTATATGTTTTAATTAAAGTATTTTTATTGTTATTGTTAAGGAATTTGTTTAATTTTAAGCAATATGAATTTAAAGGATTGGAATTAAGAATAACAAAACCATTACTATTAAGAAATGATTCAACTTTATCAATATAGGATTGTTTTTCTAATATTACCACACATTGACCTTTATCTGCCTTAGAGATTATTAAATTTGACTGTTTTATTTTATTTTTCAAATTTCTAATGTTTTTTAATAATTTTTTATTATTGTTTCTTAAATTCTGTTTATTTTTTAAAAGAAAAGAATTAATAATATGTGAAACTTCAATATGTGCTAAATTTCTTGATTCATTATTTAGTTTTGAAATGATATTTTCAACGTTAATTATTAGATTTTTAAGTATTTTTAAATTTAGGCTAGATGGAGGAGAAAATTTGAGACCAAGATTTAATAAATTTAGTTCTTCATCTGTAAAGGTAATATTAGATAAATTAATTACATTCGAATGGAAATCATGAGTAAGATTAGGAGGATATTTGAAAATATCATCTACATTATAATTTAAATTATGGTATTTTAGAAAAGAATTATCATTGATACTAAAAGATTCATCTAGATCAAAATTAATACAATTATGTGTGAATGATCTATTACAATCTGTACTTCCATTATTTAAATTTTGAAATTGATATGTATTATTAATTGAAATGTTAGGTGAAGAGTTAAAATTAACTAAATCTAAACTATTATGATTAAGATTTATCTTAAATTCAGGAAGAGACGAACTTGAAGAGTATTCATTCTTCCGTTTTCCCAAGTGAAAGGCATTGTTTCCATGCTCATCCGAAACGCTTGACAATCTTGATAAGGGACCAAAATTTGTACATTTTGAAGTTCTATCTTCAATAGGTGGTGAATTTTGATAGATAACTTCATTCTTCTGTGATTCTTCATTCCCAGGAATAGATAAACTTGAAGTATTGTAATTACTCATCAAGCTGTCAGATTGAAAAACACCATTTGAAGATTCATAATCCTTCTTGTTGGATGATTGGTAATTACTAAAACAATTTTGTTTAGAAATAATGTAAGTTTCTATAGAATCTGAACATGTGGAAATGTCTTCATTTTTCCGGCTGTCAAAATAAGAATTGTAGATTAATGGTTCACAATCCTCTTGAACAGTTGATAAACTTGAATCCTGTGGAAATGGATTTATATTTTCATCTTGAAGCGACGAATTTGAGAAAAGATTCTCATTACACTGGTTGTCATTTTGAAAGTTATTTCTTCTTTCAAAAAGTGACGGATTAAAGTATTTATAGTTTTTGTCATTTTGAGAAGCATACCTTCTATTAATGCAAGAATCAGATCTATCATTGATGAATACAGGTAGACTTGTAGATGCTTTCTTAAAATTTCTTGAAATGGAATTATGATCAGTTATTTGTACCATCAGTAAATTGTTTAATTTCTTTTCTAGGTTCTTAAATCTACCATTGAATTTATCCAAAATTTTTTCTCTAAGTGAGGCATCGAACACATCCCATTCAGCTTGATGAATTCTGAAGATAATTTCCGACCGAATGTAATATAGATTTCTGGACAGTGATTGTAGCTTTCCATATGACATTTTTATTTCAGAATCTAATTATTATTAATAATTATTCAAATAGCTTACTATAATAATTTTCCAATTAAACCTATTTTCAATATTTTCAAGTGTATTAAAAATAAAATAACAAACAATATAATTTTCCCAACATTGGAAAATTCTAAAACTCCATCATGTTACTTTTCTATTCCATATGTCGGTCCTTAATCATTAAATCATTCTTAAAATCTTTAGAATTAAATGTTTCTTATTCTACAATGTTAACATTCAAAAATTTATATTCAAACAACAAAATCATTTAGATAATTTTTCTAAAAATGGTGTCTATTCATTAAAATGTAATTCATGCGATGCTACATATGTAGGACAAACTGGAAGAAGTTTGCTTATTAGAGTTAATGAACATTTAAGATCGTTACGTTTAAACATATTAGATTCCACGTTTGCTAGACATTTAGCAGAAACAGATCACGATTTTGATCGTTGTAATAATGTAAAATTGTTACATAATTTACCTAAAGGAAATAAATTAAATATAGCCGAGAATTTAGAAATTTTCTTACATAAAAATATTTTTTCTATTAATATAATTAATGAACAAACCATCTCTAGCACAGATAATTTTCTAATTTTTCTAGTAGTAATGGAATTTATGTGAATGATCATTACGTCTATGATATAATAAAATAAAAATTTGTTTATTAACAACCCATCATATACATCAAAAATTTTACAGAAAATTTATGTCAAATTCTTTAAAATATTTTTACATACATATATAATCTAATATTATAAATTATTATATAGTTTTTAAGTAAGTAATTTTACATATTTAAGACAATTACTTTTAATTGATTATTTTTAGATGTAATTTTATATATAACTTGAAAATGCCTTTTTAAAAGGCGAAACCGGTCGTTATATTAATAAAAAACTTTGTGCCACAAGAATAGCATTTAATTTACCAATATTAAATTATGGCTACAAACAGCAGGAATAACTTCATCAATTAAATATTTTTATAAGTGGCAGTCAGTGCAATTGTTTTTTCTTTTATTAATTTCATTTATTAAAAATTCAGACTCTTAGTAAACGTCGATTTTTTATCCATGGCTCTTCGTGAGCAATGGTGATTACATGTTATACACCAACTATGTATGTACAAATGTCGCCATAACTTCTTTATTATTAATTTTAAGATGAAATAGCAAGAATTATTTGTAATTAAAATTTAATGTTTTTTTTTTCATTTGCCAACAAAACATGGTGGTCTTTTACAAACAATTACAACATCTGCAAGTATTCTGAGAATGCGATGAGCAATAATTTCTTTTTCAGATGACTGTAATCCTGAGTAAAAGCAGTTCATTTGTGCTCATTTAACTACTTCGCAGCTTTGATCACCCTGTATATTACTGTACGAATTAATTAGTGTCCTTTTTCAGAACAAAAATTAAGAAATTCAATAACACCTACAATGAGATTTCGTAAAATAATTAGATATATATATTTTTTTTATTTTTTATAGTGACCGCCAAAAAGTTCGCACCATATGAGAAAATTTTTTATTATTGATTTTTCTAAAAAAACTTTTTGCGCCAATAGTTTGTGCATGTTCGATAACCAAATGTAAGCAGGACAGATCCAGTGAACAATTCTTATTGTGGCTAAAAATCGCACCTATTAAAAATACGAAAATTAAAAAAGTGTTATAATTTGAAATTGTTGGACATATTAGACAAGATTTTAGTAGGATCCGTTAAGTTATTGCAAAATGTATCGCTTGGTATTCAAAAAAATTTTCTGCGGCATTTTTGATTCCTTGGTAATGCAATTCTAATAATAATCCGAATTTAGCCTAAGGAGATCGAAAATTGCAAGAATTGCAGGCACTTTTTATTTTAGACCCGTTCAATATCCGTACTTATAAAATCGACTTTTAATATTTCATGGCTACTATGAAAAATATCGATTTTCTAAGTACGGATATTAAACGGATATAAAATAAAAAGTGCATGCAGTTCTTGCATTTTCGATCTCCTTAGGCTAAATTGGAATCAAAATGATAACACAAAATTTTAAGTAAAAAAAAGCCTTGCACCAGAAACGTGAAAAATCGTCTCAAATTTTCTTGTGTATACATACAACAGTTAAGAACCCAAGAGCAAATTTGATTCTTTTAAATATTTTTTATGGATATAAATAAGTAAGCTAACCACTCCTAAGAGTTAAACACCAAATGCCCATTTACCGCTTCACATCTTGAACAAAACTGAAAAAATTAAAAATCTTCTTTTTTCGAAATACTATGCCGCAGAAAATTTTGTCTGAGTACCAGGCGATACATTCTGCAATAACTAATCGGATCCTACTAAAATCTTGTCTAATGTATCCAACAATTTCAAATTATAACACTTTTTAATTTTCGTATTTTAAATAGGTGCCATTTTTAGCCACATTAAGACTTGTTCACCGGATCTGTCCTGCTTATATTTGGTTATCGAACATGCACAAACTATTGGCGCATAAAGTTTTTTAGAAAAATCAATAATAAAAAATTTTCCCATATTGTGTGAACTTTTTGGCGGTCACTGTATATCTCAAACACATTCAACAATTTATCAGACAGTTCATCAGGTTTCACATGGAGATGGTCCTGTGGTAATGGATATTCCTCCCATAAAAATCCTTAAATTTTCATCTTACTTGGCTCCAAACAATTGTTTATTACTAGTATATTTGTAGATTTAAATATAGGATGTGCGGAGTTACATAGTTTATCGTAAAAGGTAGGAAAGACTTTTTTGAAAATACCTACTGTTAATCCCAATTGTTTCAATTTTTGTTGTTTTTTTTTTTTTTTTCAATGAACACCTCAAACCGTTTGTTCCTTTCACGGGTGTTGTGGGATTTGTGGTAAAGTAGGTGCTTTTTAAGCCACGTTTGAAAGTTTCTCGATAACGAAAATGAAATTTTTTATATACCTCTGTAAACATAACATGCCCTAAGTTTGCCTGTAAACTTGGATCCCATTAATTTATTACTGTTTCTGTGTCACTTCCATACTACGTTTATACTCGTCACTTCTAGAAAGGAGAGGGGTTTGGTTCGACTTTCAGTTCCTTTAAATTTGACGAATTTATATTTTTTGCGGAATTCGATGCAGCTAGCACATTTTTTTATCAAAATACATAATAATTTACATATTTATAGAGAAATGTCTGCTCTACAAAACATCTGTTTTACATTTTTATTATTTTAACAAGAAGTACCAGAAAAAATGTTAAAATTGATTTACAAAATGCTGAAACATCTTAATTAATATCTATTAATTGACAGACAATATTGATTTTTTAAAACAGACGTTTTGTAGTTCATCATTTCTTAAGGAAGTACGTTATTTTCTTTCCGGGTTATCATAATAAAGGTACTACATGCAATTCTGTTTCGTAAAAATGCATTGAAAACGCCCTATACCGTAACGGAAAGATCGCTCTTAAGTCTAAGATTTGTCTGTGCATACGGGCATGGCATAACATATGCAAAATTAGTCGTTAGTCTTATTCATTAATTCGACTAAAAAATGCCCAACTGTGAATACCATCAATTTACTAACTTATTTGTATGCATTCTAGTGATAAAGTTTTAGAATTTTATTGCTGGAAATCTATTGCTAACTTCACGTCAGTAAAACTTTGGCATCTCCTTTGTAGTTGATTGACTGATCCAAATTGATGTCCTGCCCCAGTAATTGTATAGCTACCACAAACACATTGACATTTATTTTAATAATTTTATGCCTAGGTAACAAAAGGGCAAATGATATTACCTTATCTACGCCCATTTTCTTAAATCCAGCCTGAAGAATTTTGAAATTCTGAATGTATTCGTGTTCTAAGTTTGTCTTAAATTTGACCCTCTTGAGTGGTACAGAGCCAACGAAGAGCATATCCATAAACTGGCAATAGGCAGCTCCCGTGCAGAGTTCTTCGATTTTGCCGAAACTACTCTGCAAGCAATCGTTAACCCAAGCGAGCATGTCATGACGAGAGAGATTCTCTGTCGTCACGTTGGTGGAGTACACGTTGACCGCCATTTTCTCACTGTCTCTTGATCACAACACTGTAACAATGAACAAAATTTAACATCAATAGATTGTAATAAAAGAACCGTCAATAGATTGTAATAAAAGAACCATCAACAGATTTAAGTTGTGAAACAGTTTCACAACTTAAAGTTGACAAACAGTTAAATACAAGTGTTCTTTTATTACAATCTATTCAAAATGTTTCACCAAGAGCCTACTGCACAAACAATTAAAAATATTTAACATCAAGTTGCACAGGCTGCAAAGAAAATCGGATATGAAAGTCTAAACGCGTGGCTTTCATACCCGATTTTCTTTACCTGGACTGACATACACTTATCGCGTACCAAAATTGGAAAATAAACGTTCGCCAGCGCGCAAAAAAGACCGGAAAAGCAAGGTACCGGTTACGTATATTAAATACCGTTACAAATGAAACACGTCCTACTTATGAAAATGAACCCGTCGAATCTCTGTGATTATATGTAGTTAGTTTTAAGCACCAATACAAAACCTGACGGCATACCTGTCGCAATTAATTTCGGCAAACCATAAATTGATAAATTAATAATCGGCCATGAGTTCACTGTGACATTTGATGGGCGAATTTACTGGAATTGTCAAACTGAGGTATCAGTTTTTGATGAAATCATTGAATTTTTAGTTGAATATTCGAGATGAGTGATCGATAGTACGCATTATAACACGTTAGTACTTACAACTGCGGTACAATTAAGCCTTAACACAAACGCCGGGAGTGATTCCTACCGTTTCAGGACACTGAAGAATTTTAAAACTGCACGTGACAACATAACGAATGTAAATCTCTCTGATGTTGATGAGGTTGCTCGAGTAACGGGTCAAGTTCTTGGGTTGGCTCACTAACAGTGTTAATTTTAACAACAAATTGTTGCTAGGGATGATCTACAAAATGTTTAAACAATAAAACACTATCGATGTGTACTGAAAAATGACGCACTGAACTTGGACGGTTATTTCTCATCTTGTGTGTGGCAATAACGAACGCCAACTTCAAATGAATTAAATTAAAAAGCTACGGCCAGCTAGGACAGCTCACTTTTGTGATTGCAATGTTTCGCATTTTACAGCATTTCTGCAGAAGTTGTAGATACAAACAGAACTTTATAAGTTTACCATCGTAATCATAAAAAACGACTACATCGAAGTGAAACAGATATATACTTCCACTTTCAAAAAAATTTAGTTGTGTAAAACTAGCCATTCACTTATCCGCATTGGTCGCATCGCACGTAGCAAACGGATCATAAAAACTCATTATTTTCATTATTTTAAATGTAAGGGGCTGTCTCAGAAGTAAAGAGACAACATTTATTTGCAAATGAATTTTTTAACAAAAGAGCAATTGAAATTTAACTTACAGGTAAACAATCACATAATACTATTATATACAAATTATATTAAATTGGCTCCAGCAACTCCTGTATAAGCTATTTTGCGCAAATTTATTGCTGCTCTGTGCATTACAGCCATTCCAGACTGTTCACCTACTTGTTTGCTAATTAGAGTCCACCTATTTCTGAACGCTCGCAAACGTTTTGGTTTTTCCATATTCTTTTGATACTCCTTTGTACAGAGAGACCAGAATTTTTCAATACCTCTTGCTTGAGGAACGTTTGGTGCGTTGTCTTTCTTTTCAATAAATTCAATTTTTTTGAGAGCGTAAAAAATCGATAACTGAAGCCGTGTAATGAAGATGATATTGTCATTATGGAATTTATTAATAAAGGGAATGCGATTAATTTCCTTTATTAATAAATTCATTATTGTAGAATTTATTAATAAAGGGAATGCGATGTCATTACACGGCTTCAGTTGCCTAGTTCTTACGCTCTCAAGAAATTGAATTTATTGAAAAGAAAGATAACGCACCAAACTTTCCTCAAGGCAAGAGGTATTGAAAAATTCTGGTCTCTCTTTCTCTCTGTAAAAAGGAGTATCAAAAGAATATGGAAAAACCAAAAAGTTTGTAAGCGTTCAAAAATAGGTGGACTCGAATTAGCAAAAAAGTAGGTGAACAGTCTGGAATGACTGTAATGCACAGAGCAACAATAAATTTGCGCAAAATATCCTATGCAGGAGTTGCTGGAGCCAATTTGATATAATTTGTATATAATAGTATTATGTTAGTGTTTACCTGTAAGTTAAATTTCAATTGTTCTTTTGTTAAAAAATTCAATTGCAAATAAATGTTGTCTCTTTACTTCTGAGACAGCCCCTTATCTGTATCTGCGTTAACTGCTTCGCATCGGACGGATCCCCTCTTACAAATAGGTGCTTTCCTTTTGCCAACTTATGTGAGCTGAGCGAAGCTGAAGTGCGCAAACAAACTCACTATCGTAATGGAACGCTCTAGAAAAGTTCGTTACGTATAATCACTGCATTTCGTGTAATTGTGTCGATATAAACGACATTTTAAAAATTATATGGGTAAATGATTTCCAAAATTGTCAGTTAAATACGCGTTTGCAAATTTTTATGCAATCACATGTATCAAAATTACCCCTTCCTAAGTGAGCGCCAAATCTCAATATGAGTTGACTTCAAACGTAGTGCTTGAGCGGCAAGGGGGGAGATCGAAATCTCAGTTAAAACTCACTTGTTCGTGCTAAAAGGAACGACATTTATATGATCTGAGATGAGCATATCTGAGATTTGTGGCAAAAGGAATGCAGCTAATGTGAACGCATAAGCAGGATAAAATCCGATTCGTGCGATGCGGACAAGTGAACGCATAGCTTAACATTACTTTTGGCAAAACGGTACTGCATGCGGATATTGCGGATTCTATAAGCTCGATTCGAATCGAGTCCGCCATGCTTCGACGAAAATCCGATTCTGTAAGCTGTAAGGGCACAGAACTAAGACAAGAAGTGACACTTCTGTCGGCTTCTTTGATGTTAAGAGTATCAATCTGAGTGGCCTTCAGCCATATTTTTATTAGGATTTGAAGCGGCAAATTTAAATAGTTCTTACAAATGGCATCATGGGCGTAGCCAGACTTTTTTCTAAACCCGGGCATATTAAAAATAATATGTACCTATACATATAATTATTAATACTATTAATAATAATTAACAGATGGTTAGCAGTAGGTATAGATATATTGGTTTTAAAAAAGCGTAACATTTTTTAAGTATTTGAAAACAAAAATTGCAGTCTTCTAATCTGTTGATGTCCAAAACTTTCAATCACTTCTTTTATAATCGATTGCTCATTATTCTGTAAAAGCTCTCGATGAATAGTAGATCACAACCAAGTTTTTACTCTTCTTAGGCCTGGTCTATCAAACACAAGTTAACTTTAAATTAAAGTTACCCTTCAGTTAATTACCATAACAACAATTGTCTATTGTCTCTATTGTAAAATTTCTAATAACTGTTAATTTTTTTTTTCGCTCCGAATATTAACCCCGGGCAAATGCCCGGCCTTGCCCATAGCTGGTTACGCCCATGAATGGCATCTTTAAATGAAAATTTATCTTCCAGCAAATTATACAGTGAACAGTTCTGAGCTGAATCAAATCATTAAAACACAAGATTAATGAATGAAATAATTTATTTACACTTAAATAGAATTCTTCTGCGCTGTATTTTTACCACAACCTCGACAGGTACAAGAAAATCCTCCTATTTTTACACTTTTTCAACACAAAAAATCACTACAACTATCGTGTTGCTACAACTCATGGCGTGCTTTTGTCAGAAATCCTAACAAGAAGATGGCGAACTCGCACATGCGTAAACAAATTTGGGAGTTGGGACTCTCAAAACTGACAAGTGTCGCTTCTTGTCTTACTGTACTGTGGTAAGAGTATCGGATCGAGGCGACACAAGTAACACCGGACTTGGTGATTTACGCATGAGTGAAAAATTCTCACCGATGGAAAATACAAATTCAAAGTATGAGCCTTCAATTAAAACTCATTAAATCTTATTACCTACTTATGTTAGTCAATAAATAATATTTTATATGTTTTCCCACAAATTAACAAATAAAAAAATAAAATCATCAATGTCTCAAAAATTATTTTCAAAGAAAAATACGTGAAGCACAATGTAAATACATACTGTAATGTACTCTAATTATGAATAATAATACCATATACAGTGAGAATCTTGTAACGCAGCACATAGACGAAAATTAGGTGATCAGATAATAACGAGCGTCTAAATAAACCTGATCAAGTAGGTTGTGATCGAGAATTTATCCATTGCATTTACATAAGAGGATTACTAAATGTAGCCTACTTGACCAGGTTTTTATTTAGACACTTGTTACACTTCTGAGTCTTATAAAATTGCACATAGGGGTTTTAACATTACGTTGCTATGGTTACTACTCAATTTTCAATGCTGAATCATTTAAAAGTGCACATAGAAAGTATTAAGGAAGATTTATTTCATTACATTACATTAATTAATGAAATTTGGCGGCAAATAATGCAGAGACCTCTCTCAACGAAGCTCCATTTGAGAATAATGTGTACATTTCTACTTTTTGGGCGGTTGTATTCATTATCTTACAATAAATCAAAAGAATAATTTAATTTAATCTGACAATTCAAAATCAGTAGTGTCATTACTAACAACGCACGGTAACCATGGCGAATGAAATAAATTTGAAAATAATAATGTAATAAAGCTTCCATTGATAATTACTATGTGCAGTCTTATAAGGTTCTCAGTGTATAATACTCTATGAATACATTATTATTGATATAAATAAACACATAAATACAGAATGAATGCTTAGTTTTTAATAAAGGTAGGCACCTGCCAAATTTTAGCAAAATTCATCAATAAATAACAAAGATATTAGGGGTGAAAGTCTTGGCTGGGACACGTTGCATAAGTAGTTTTTCTATTATATGTCGATCGGATCAATCTGAGTTAAGAATACATCATAACCTCCGACTGCAAGCGTAAAGCTGTTTCACGAAAGTTAAAAGGATAGCTATTTAATTTTTTTTAAACTTATCGATCGATCGGCATATGTTAAAAAAAAAGAACTGTAAAATTTAAATTAGTAACTTTTACTAGGCATTAATGATTGCAATTGACATTAGTTGTAACGTTACCTAGCTGTTTAAATAAAAATGCATAATTTTTCCCGTTGGCATTCCATTCTTCTAATTTTAACATTACTGCTGTCATTTCATCAACATGTCTTCTTTTGTCAATATTATATTTTCTGAACAAATAATTCACATCTTTTCTACTTAACAAATTAATTCTAGATCTAGACAATTATGTACTATAGTTACTGCTTGCATGCATACTCTAAAATTCTATATATTGTTACACCAGCCTTTAATTTCTCAACAATAACATTCAGATGATAAATATTGACTATGTAATTCCTACCCCTGTCCAACAAGTGTTCGTTGGATATTTGCAGTTATTTCCAAAATATGGAATTCCATCAAGAAACATTTAATATAAATGTATACTACCATTTTTTAAAAATTTTCTAACATATTGATGGGCAAATCCCAGAAATTTTAATTGAACCAGCAGCTTTTTCAGTTCTCACTTTATTTTCATATCAAGAATAAGAATCTACCTGTCCTGTTACTTCGACTGCAAGCAAAATGCATCTCTATATAGAACGAAGAAAGCAAGTTTATATTATATAAACTTGTTTTCTTCGTTCGGTGTATGGCATAATTAACTTCAATTTTTTCTGCTTCTTTTCATTTATCATATTCTTCTTTGCTGACAAATTTTAGTGATGTCTTTTCCATTCTTATTCCATGATTTTCTTGAAGGTGTGCTAATTCAGCATTTGTTCCCAACAAAATACGAAATTAATTGTTAAATATTTCTGAAACAAAAGTAACAATGATTAATTACAACTAATATTCGACCACAGGAACAGTTGTGTTTGACAACAACTTTGCTGTACAATTACAGATAGTGCAAAATTAAGCAAATTGCTTGATGCAATGGCAAAATAACCAACCAACAGTTGATACGATTGAAAGTCCGGTGTTATTTTTAGTGTCGCCTATCGGATCGGGTCGCTATCGAGTTGTCGTCCAGTTTTCAGTCGGTAGCTGTTGAGGTGCCGAGTTTCTCTGTGGTGCCGAGTATGGCCACTCGATATATTCTCACTTACTCGTATAGCATCATTTTTTTCTTTTATATTGGCGCACAAAATTTGTAATGACAGACACATGCTGCACTTTTATGATTTCGTATTTTACAACATTTCTGCAGAAGTTGTGGAACTTTTATAAGTGTAGGTACTTGTTTTTGCTGTTAAAATGTTCACAGTGTAAGTATACACTAAGAACCTTATAAGTCTGCACATAGTAATTATCAATGGAAGCTTTATTACAAATTTATTTCATTCGCCATGGTTACCGTGCGTTGTTAGTAATGACACCACTGATTTTGAATTGTCAGACTGAATTAAATTGTTCTTTTGATTTATTGTAAAATAGTGCATACAACCGCCGAAAAAGTAGAAATGTATATATTATTCTCAAATGGAGCTTCGTTGAGGGAGGTGTCTGCATTATATGCCGCCAAATTTTAATGTAATATAAAGAAATAAACCTTCTTTAAGACTTTCTATACAGTTTTTAAATTGTTCAGCACTGAAAATTGAGTAGTAACCAAGAGAAAGTAAGTGAAAGAGGATCAACTCTGTGTAAATTTTTTGGCGGTGGCAGAGACACTAAGGGCGGTTCCCGAAACTATTGTCGCCTTAAACGGTAATTCAGATATCTACTTTACCCGTAACTAAAGAGCGCGTAAATTTCAAATTGAGTAATAGTACGTATACATATCGATGAAGTTCTGAAAAGACAAAAGCTCCAAAATAGTCAATGGCTTCGTTCAGATGAAGAAATATCGTAAACAGTTTATGAGTAATTATAAACAGTTTAAGCTGCAAATACAGTTTTCAGTTGAACGATCGGTAGCGTAGACCGTTTTATTAACTATAAATATTCTAGTACCTAGTGAGTACTAGTGAGTAAGTCTTGTCTAAGAAGCATTTCGAGCTAAATTAAATAAAAATGAATCCAACAATAATTATTTTGGACGCAATAAACCTCTGGTAACCCATGCAAAATTTGTAGAGCAGAAATGAACGACCCCGAAATGAGAATTAATAAAGTTATCGTTCATGAAATTCTATATCACCAAACACTTCATATTGCACTCCGTTTATTGTATAAATCATATCAGACTTTGTAGACGCCATGTTTTTAAACACTTTTCGCTAGGGTAGCGTAAAATCAAATCGCTCCAAAAAATGGCGTCCGCTACTTAAACATGTTTCATCGCGATCCTTGGAGCGTAAACGTTCAGATGAAAAATCGTAAACCGTTTATGATATTTTCCGTCATCTGAACGAAGCCATTGTTGACTATGTTGGCGATTACATCTTTTCAGAATTTTATCGATATGTGCGTAACAGGTATTATTAATAATAATAATACTATAAATAATTGATAATAACATAAATAATTTTTAATTAAAACTCTTAAATGGTTTAATTGTGCTGCTTTATTATATAATAAATAAACAGGATTGAACAACAATATAAATATTTAAATAAATAACGAACAAACTTTAATACAAACTCTGAAAAGTGAAAAAAAAATAAATAGGTATGAATCAAGAATGAAATTCAAATATTATGTACGTAATATAAATATTTACAGTTACTTATGTAAAAACTTTCTCATTCTGCTTTGCTTCTGTAAAGCAAGTTTTGAATTTTTTAAATCTCTAAAACTTTTCTTAACAACTGTATTCATCATAACTTTTAACAGATAACGTTGAACTAATTCTTTATGTAAATCACATTAAAACCAATCAAAATTAACAGAATGTAATAAAAACATGGGCAGTCTTGTGACAAGTCCTTCGCTTATAATGAGTGTGGATATTGAGTGATTTGAAGAGACCACAAACATATGGCAATGAGGAAACACTCCATATTGCATGTTGCATATGTGACCAGGGTACGACAAATGCTGCAACATTGAAACAATTTATTGAAGAGTGCCATACTGATAGGCCAGGTCCTTTTTCACGGTAAATGATCAAAAAGTTGTTGCTCTTCATGATCCTCCACACCTTTTAAAGAATACTATACTCTATTCACGTTAAGAATGTAGTAGTGGGCGCTGATGTCGCCGTACGTATCACACAGGAGCAATAAGGAAAAAGCGGGAAATTAAAAATTTTTATATATAGAAAAATAACTAAACGTGAA
This sequence comes from Dorcus parallelipipedus, assembly GCA_958336345.1. NCBI lineage: Eukaryota > Metazoa > Arthropoda > Insecta > Coleoptera > Lucanidae > Dorcus > Dorcus parallelipipedus. The sequence goes on along the minus strand of OY284484.1, from coordinate 13,327,099 downwards.
TTTAATTTGTTGCATGAATACACAAATGAAGCTGTTAATTTATTTGTGAATTAAATGTAACATGTAACATGAGTAACAAAAATGAGAATAACAAAATACACATAGAAATAATTGCTGGCGCACAATCATGTATTATTATAACCAACAATGTGAATTTATAAATCGAAAAAAAAAAACCTACTCTGAAAAGTAGGGAAGTTTTAACTTAATCACTTATTCACTGGAACGACAGATATTCATAACAAAAGTACAGATAATGTGAATTCAGAATTAATTATTATTTTGTTAATTTATTCACTTGCAAAGTCTAAATCTGAATCAGGCAACGAATCTGATGACAGTATTTGCTGTTATAATTAATTCCTCCACCATATCTTCCACAATATTATCAAGTTGATACATTTTATTTTCTTCTGCAATAGCATGTTTAACGCAAATTTTCCCAGTGTTCAGCATTTACAAGATCTAAACCCTCAAGCAGTAATGTTTTCACCTCGGGCAACTTCAATGTTTTATTATTAGCAGTTACATGATGTTTTACTTGAGCCCAAACAAGTTCAATTGGATTTAAACTGCAGTGATATGGAGGCAATCTTAATATTGTACAACCACTTTCTGTTACCATTTCATCTATAACGTAACTCACTGGATTATCACTTACATATTTTTTTGTTATATCAAGAAGTTGAACTTTTAATAAAGTATTGTCTGTTACAATTCCTTTCGATGTAAGCCATTCAATTATTGCGCCTTTCCTCCATGAAGAATTAGGTATTTTATCCGTTTTGACTGAGTGATAAGGTGCATTGTCCATTACAATTACACATCCGGGTTCAAGACTTGGTAATATGTTCTTCATCCACTCAGTAAAAATTTGACTGTTCATATCTTCGTGATAGTCACCAGTCTTTTTTGATTCAAACAGTAGCAATCCATTAACAACAAAACCAGTTACACTACCAATGTGAAGCACAATCAGACGTTTTCCTTTTCCAGAAGGATTTTTTAAACCAAGTGACAATCCATCAACAAATGCTTGTCGAGCAGTAGTCACTGTTGTATCTTTCCACACTTTTGGCTTTGTGTGACCAGCGTTCACCCACATCTCATCCAAATAATATATTTTCTTTCCCATGTTTCGAAATCTTCTAATGGAGTTTAAATAATTACGTCTCCACAAAACAATATCTTCACGTTCAATTAAAATACAATTTCGGCTTAGTTTCTCCCATTTAAATCCCAATTTTCTTAAAATTTTCCACAATGTGGTACGATGAATTACAGGTAAAGTATCATCTGCTTGTATAACCTATAAATTTTTTACTTAATTTCAAAATAACAGTAATAAATGTAAATGTATTTACCGTTAAAATTTTGGAGCAAGTAGGTAATTCATTCTTAAGATAGAAAGAATGCACATGTCTTCTAATAGAATTTTCCTGAGCCTCATCAAGTTTATTGAAAATTGTGTCACGGTTTCGCTTCTTGCTAGGAGATCGTAGAATTCCCGTGGTTTCCTTTTCTTTTACGATGGCCCACATCGTTACCTCTCCAATGCCAACCAATCTTAAAGCCAATTTTACTGATGCTGACTTGGAATTATCACGGTGGTATTGAACAAATGCATTATAAGCCATAACTCTTTGGTCACGTCGTACATGCTTCCCCTGAGGGTTTTTCGATGGGCCAGCTTCCTCTCTAACCTCCATATTAGCACTGTAATGTATCATAATAAATTATCATGAAAATAAACATTATTGATAAAATATTTACCTGTTAGTTACAACAGTAGCTGTAAAGCTCTAAAAAGAACAATTTTTTAAAACGATCTCAAATAACAATAAACACACGAACCACACAAACAAATAACGAATCCAAAGGACATAAACGAAATTGACATTTCACAATTCTAGTGATATACTCAATATACTGATATTACATTTTAGCCAACATAAAATTAATTCTCCGGAACAAGCGCGGCAATGTCAACTTTAACCATTGTAAACTTGCCTCGAATTTTAACCAATCACAAGCCGGAAAATATTGTCCTATCCTTTCCAACGCTACATTCTTAACGTGAACAGAGTATAGAAATGCACTAAAGTCATAAAATTTGATGAGAACAAAATTGCTAAATGGGAACATATTATTGAATGTCATAATTTTGATAATCAAAAAAGGTTTCAAACTTTGTATAAAATTAAACACGATCACTTATTGTTGCAGCAATCACATCTTAAAATGAAAGTATCTATTGCTGCCAAAACTATGAGTACCTAATACAGTAGCGGCTTCTCTTGAAACAATGAGTATTTTTGAGTTGATAAGCTTTTCGATTCTTTTAATGGCGTTTCGATATTCTCAAAAGGCGGCAAAGCTTTAAGATGTTGTGTTAGCAACAAAAGTAAACACGTTCACTTTTGGTATTCGATACTGGAAAACGAAAAAATTGGGAATTTTTTGATATTAAAACAGGTCGTGTTTCACGAGCACCAAAATGTAAAGAAGGATGGATTCAAACAATACAAGGTGCTATTATGATTTGGAATATGTGTCAAGAAGCTGGCTTTAAATTTCTTAGAACTCGAGCATTAAATCAAGACCCTCTAGAAGATCTTTTTAGTAATTAAATTGATTTGTTTAATTGGCAGTATTAGAGAAATAGAATATCTTATAAGTCACGTGAATTATTTCAGCCTTCTTGGGCTTCATCAGAGATATGTACTAAAAAATTACTTTTTGAAAGGATAATAATTAAATTATACACTTACATATTTTTGAAATTTCCAAAAACCCAAAAACAAACCCGTAAAGAAAACTTTTTGAAAAAATTGTCTAATACTTCGCAAAATTGAAAGGAAACAATTATGTTTTCATCTTTCAAAATGCAAAATGTGACACTAAAATAAATAACGTAAGTAACTATGGAAACATTGAGTGAAATTAATGACAGCTGTAATTCTTGCCAAATGAAATTGTAATTAAATTGATTTGTTTAATTGGCAGTATTAGAGAAATAGAATATCTTATAAGTCACGTGAATTATTTCAGCCTTCTTGGGCTTCATCAGAGATATGTACTAAAAAATTACTTTTTGAAAGGATAATAATTAAATTATACACTTACATATTTTTGAAATTTCAAAAATATGTAAGTGTATAATTTAATTATTATCCTTTCAAAAAGTAATTTTTTAGTACATATCTCTGATGAAGCCCAAGAAGGCTGAAATAATTCACGTGACTTATAAGATATTCTATTTCTCTAATACTGCCAATTAAACAAATCAATTTAATTACAATTTCATTTGGCAAGAATTACAGCTGTCATTGATCTTTTTAGTGTTATTAGACAACTTGGAAGGGCTCACGTTAATCCGTCACCTTTTCAATTCATAAGTGCTCTTAAAACTGCAATATTAAATGGTCTTGTTGCTTCACCAACTTATAATTCTAACTGCGAGGATGATAAAATTAATATTTTAGAAAATTTGAATGACTTCTTGTTAAACATTCCACCCCGATCGAAAACGTTTTCAAACTTTACTAGTTGTGAATTTGATTTGGAAATTAATCCACCCGAACTAAATTTAGCTAATGATGAAGCATTGGCATATGTTTGTGGTTTCTTCGTTAACAAAATTTTTAATTACACTTGTGATATTTGCAAATCTAATTTGTTACGTGAAAATGTTTTACCTCATCATACATTTACCATGTTTAAAGAATTTGAAGATTTCAAAAAGAGTTTAAAATATGTTAGCGAATCATTATGTACTTTTGTTGTACACGCATATGATATTATTGTTACTGTTATAAAAAATCATGGTCACTACAATAACATCTATGAAAAAAACTCTTTCATTGATAATTCGAAAGGGTCATCGTACACAGTGACATATAAGTTGGTCTCTCTTAAAAAGACATTGCTGTTGCCATTACTCTTCTGGCCGGTTTCACAAAGATTTGTTTAAGTGTTGATTAACTAATCAACCGTTAAGTCTAATCAGTGTTAAAAATCTGACGCTGTTTCACAGAACAAAAAACTATTAAGTAAATCTATGATTTACTAATTGGAGTTTACGTTTGGCAACATCGAAAAATTGCGCGCGTTTATTGTTATTTTAAGTCTGTGCGTCAAGTCCATCAGTCCGCGTCAAGTGTAGTTTGTGTAGGGTTAGAAATTCAAACTTCAAACTCGGCTGGAAACTAGATATACGGATAAAAATAATGCGTTGATTTTACCATTTTCATGGTTAAATAGTTAAATAGTGAATGATTCAACAAAATATTTAACATAAAAATGGCCAATTCAACGAATTTATTTTTCTCCGTGTACACAGCTCTGTTGACTTTATTTCAGTAATTCCAGCGTTTTTAGGAGAAATTGAAAATAAGAACTGATGATAATTTGACAGAATTATTTATTTTTCTTTATGTATATGTAAATACTAATTGTTTCACAGCAAACTTAAAACTTAATAAATTAATGCATCTGTGAATGCTACATCCAACACTCCTCCTCATTCACACAAGATTGCATTTTTCACGCAATTTCTTTAGTCTTTGTTTCTGCAGTGGTTTTGTAAGTAGGTCTGCCAGCATAAAATCAGTTGGGCAGTACTTACACTGTACCTTTCCTTTAGTCACAAAGTCTTTCACAAAATAGTACCGTGTGTCTATATGCTTGGTACGATTAGACAATTTTTCTTCTTCAATTAGTCTAAGACAGCTTTGATTGTCTTCATACATCGTAATAGGACCGTCTAATAATTGTTTCATGTCATCAAAAATATTTCGAATCCATAAAGCCTCCTGACATGCAGTAGACAAAGCGATAAATTCTGCCTCTGTAGTGGATAATGCCACACATGATTGCTTTCGACAAGCCCAACTGACTACACCACCATTGACTAAAAATACGTAGCCGCTGTTAGATTTTCGATCTATTTTATTTTCAGCCCAATTGGCATCTGCATATCCAACAACTAATTCTTCAGCCTTTACATTACCTAATGTCAACTTTAATTGCGACGTACCTATCAAGTATCGGACAATGCGTTTTAGTTCATTCCAATCTCGTTGTGTAGGTTTGCTTATTTTTTGCGCTAAAATCGACACACTGGCAGAAATATCTGGTCGAGTGCTAACTGATATATAAAGTAAGCAACCAATTAATTTCTGATAATCTGCATTGTTAAGTAAAATCTTTGTTTCGTCCTTTGATTTCTGGTAGCTTGGATCAAGTGGTACATTTGATATCTTTGCATCTTTTAAACCAAATAATACTGCAATCTGATTGATGTAACCCATCTGCGATATTTGATAGTGTCCATCTTGATTCTTTTGAATTTCTAAACCTAAATAATGGCGGATGTCACCCAAATCCTGCATTTCAAATTCCATTGACAGCGTTTTCTTTACCAGTTCTATTCCTTCTTGCAGTTTGCTAGCCACAATCAAATCATCAACATAGATGAGTACAAAGCACCATTCATTCTTGTAATTTTTCGTATATAAACATGGATCCGCCGTGCCTTGACTAAAACCTGCTTTAATTAAAACACTGTGAATCGCTTCATTCCACGATCTTGCAGCCTGTTTAAGTCCGTATATGCTTCTTTTAAGCAAACAAACATAATCCAATTTGTTTTCTTCTTCATACCCTGGTGGTTGTTTCATATAAATGACTTCCTTTAATTTTCCATTTAAAAATGCTGTCTTAGCGTCTAAGTGTCGCACAAACATCCCTTGACTGGCAGCAATTGATAATAGGATTCTGAATGTTGCTTGTTTTACCACAGGAGCAAACACTTCGTCATAATCTATCCCATATTTTTGGGAAAAACCTTGAGCAACTAGCCGCGCTTTGAAACAGCGTATACCACCATTTGCATCAAATTTTATTTTATAAACCCATTTGCAACCGATTGCCTTCCGGTCGCTCGGCAACTTACATAATACCCAAGTTTCATTTTTCTTCAAAGAGTTCATCTCGCTGTCCATGGCTTTAATCCACTCGGCCTTTTGATTGCTAACTATAACTTCTTCTAAAGTTTTTGGTTCCCTCATCTCTGTCTGCACCTTATTAATCTCTTCGATTAATCGACGCGGTGGTATTCCTTTATTCGCACGCTGTGATACGCGCGTTTGCCGTTCTTCTGCAATATTTTCTTCCTCATCACTTAAATGATCAAAACTATCTTGAATTAATTCATGTTCCAAATCCTCTTCACTATCTTGATTTACATCGATTCCAATATCGACAAATTCATTTGAATCTTTCTTGTTCGTCCTTTTAGTCAATTCCAAATTGCTGTCAGACTCTTGATAAAGACCTTCCGTAAAACGAACATCACGGCTTATAACAATCCTCTTTCGACTTGCATCGTAGCATCTGTAGGCCTTCGAATGTTCATCATAACCGACGAAAATCATCGGTACCGCTACACTGTCCAACTTTCTTCGCTTTTCTTCTGGAACATGAACAAAGCATTTACATCCAAAAATTGCCAAATGTTTGGTACCTGGTTTGCTTCCATTCCACAACTCGTAAGGAGTCCTTTCAACTGCTCGGGTTTGTGAACGATTCTGGAGGTAATTAGCAGTGTTTACTGCTTCAGCCCAAAAACTATAAGGCAATTTAGCATCTAGAAGCATACACCTAACCATCTCAACGAGTGTTCTGTTCTTTCTTTCAGCTACTCCGTTTTGCTGTGGGGTATAAGGTGCTGTGTACTGCATCTGGATCCCCTCGCTTCGTAAAAATTCGGTTACTTTGCTTCCCACGTATTCTCCTCCTCGATCCGATCTAATTACCTTAGGTTTTCTTTCAAACTTATTTTTTTCCAATTCTACATACTCTTTAATTTTTGTTTCGACTTCAGATTTATGGTGAAGTAGGTAAATAACTGTATACCGGGAAAAATCGTCGATAAATGTGAGTATATAGCGCTTGCCGCTTGGTGAACTTGTCTGCATAGGTCCGCAAATATCGGTATGAATAAGATCTAATACTGCAGTTGACTTTTGAGATGATTTTTTAGGAAATGTCAAACGTGTCATTTTACCTTTTTGGCATATTTCACAAAACACTTTTGTACCGCAATCTTTAATTATCAAATCATTAACCAACCCTCTTGAGTATAATGCTTTTATAGCTTCTGAATCTCGATGACCAAAGACTCGATGCCAATGATGAATGCAATTTGACTTATGCTCAGTTACTTCGTATACTTTATTGGGTTGGCGTAGTACAAATAAACTTGAATGTTCATCAGCAATTCCAATTTGTTTATCCTTTCGCAAAATTTCGCAAGCACCTGGGATGAAATTTATTTTAAAGCCCCTGTCTAACAGTCTTTTAACTGAGAGTAGATTTCCTTCAATAGCAGGAGCATAAAGAACATCCGAAACTACAGCAACTGATTTTTCAGCTTTTGCATTGACAAATTCAATTCTACAAGTACCTTTTCCCATAACATTTACTTTTGTACCATTAGCCACATGGAGATCGTTACATTTTACATGGTCTAAAGAAATAAAATACCTTTTATCGCTTGCAATATGACAGGTAGCGCCTGAATCAATCGCCCAACCTGCACTTTTTCCTGTGTGAACCATGAATAAGAATTCTTCAAAATGCTCTACTTTATTGAGTTTCTCATTCTTCACCTGCTGGTCCTTTCTAACTTTTTCTGATTTGCCCTGTTTTTCTTTCCATATCTTATATTTAGCACATTCACGCTTCATGTGACCACTTTTCTTACAAAAGAAGCAAGATACACTTTTCTGAGTTGTTTTCAGGACTGTTTCTTTACTTTCTTTACGACTATCACTCACTTCTTTTCGACGATTGTATTCACTGAGTAATTTTGACTTAACTAAACTCAGTGTTAAATCCGCTTCCGGTCTTGTCTCTAATGCCGTAACAAGTGTGTCGTAACTTCTAGGCAAACTGCTTAAAATCATACCGACAACCCAGCTATCTTTAAGTTCCTCGCCAAGATCAATTAATTTTTGAAACAAATTTGTCAATTTTGCAATATGCTCCTCCATGTTGTCATTTTCAATCATTTTTGTACAGCAAATACGTCGAATCAGGCATACCTTATTGCTCAACGTATCCTTTTCATGGTGGTTTTTGAGAGCCACCCATGCTTCCTTTGCTGTTCTGGAATTTCTTATGTGACACAACTGACTGTCGTCAACCAACAGACCAATCCATCCGCGAGCTTGATCATCACGCATCTGCCAATTTTTAATTTCTTCATTACTTGTACTATCGCTATCAGGTCTATCCTCATTCAGAACGCTCCATAACTTTTCCTTCATCAGTAACATTTCCATACGATATTTCCATACAAAATAGTTCTCGCCGTTCAATTTTGCAATGCTTACTTTTGCTTCTGCCATTCCTTATGTTCCTCACCTTACGCGTGCTCGAAAATGTTCAAAACAGTTCAAATACGCACTTTGATTGTCACCCCCGGAAAACTTTAAACAGCGGTGCACACTTTATTCTCCTTAGCTGGGCCCATAACCTGTTGACTTTATTTCAGTAATTCCAGCGTTTTTAGGAGAAATTGAAAATAAGAACTGATGATAATTTGACAGAATTATTTATTTTTCTTTATGTATATGTAAATACTAATTGTTTCACAGCAAACTTAAAACTTAATAAATTAATGCATCTGTGAATGCTACATCCAACAAGCTCGCAGTTAGTGGTTTTTAAAAATGGATAAAAGAAAGAGAGGCGCTAACTTTAGTGCACTTGAAAAAGAACAGCTCCTGCAGTTAGTAAAATCGGAAGTATCTCTTAAAGTACATTTACTAAGTGCACACAGGATGTAAACTTGAACAAAAATACCTACGTTTAAGATTTGAAATTGTATTTATAAATAGACAGAAAGATAATTTGAGCCAAAATTCTAGTACTGCAAAAGTTATACTCTTGTACAAATTGTCAGTTCGAATTTAACTACATGTCCATAGAAATTATTACTTTGCAGTAGTGATGTGTCGTTCATAATGATCGAATCATCCCAATGACCTGTGAGCGATTCAATCACTCTCTGTGATCCTATCGTTCATATGACCCTAATTTAAAATGTATGTATGATAGGTGCCATGCCGGATGAACTGAATATATTGAATGATTCGCGACTGAATAGGTGAATAGGTAGTAACACAAAAAAAATTATTCACGACCGGTACATGCGAAACGAAAACAATTGAACAATAATATGAAATGAAACCGAAATGACTTTCGTTTAAATAGTTATTTCGTTTTGAGGTTTCCACGTCCACGTCCACTACATAATTCCGCCATGGTGAACTGCACCTGTGCGACAATGAACCATGAGCCGGATGAGTAAAGTCGGGTCGCTAATCATTATCTCGTTCATAAGAACGAATCTTTAGGAACGGGTCATATGAATTAGTGACCTGGTGTGCAGTAAAAGTTTAGCCAGTTTAATGTAAATGTAAAGTGTAACCAAATTTTAGGATAATATAATCTATCGCCATTTTTGTTTTCCTATACTTAATACCTTTCTCCAAGTTTATCCCTTCAACCTTCCCTTCCTTATTTTCTAGGTATAATAACATTATAGAAAATAAAAGAACAGATGCCGTTTCTGTAAAAACAAAAACCGACACCTGGAAGAAAATAGCAGAAGAATTTAATTGCCAAAATATGGTTCCACGATCAGCTTAACAATTAAAACATTTATATGAGAATTTAAAAAGGCACACCCAAAAGGAGGCTGCAGATGAAAATGTAAGTAATCCTTGATCATTTGTAATGAGCAGGTTAATTCATGAATATAAGTTTTTAATGAATGCCAAAATAATTAGGCCTTGTCGTGTAAAATGTGATTAACCACTGTGTAAGAATTTTGCTTGGAGGACCAAATGTTGAGTCTCTCTTACAAGATATCTTCATCAGATTGCAATATGTTTTTTTAGTTTGCCATGAATATGAAAACGTACAATTTGTTCAATCTAAAAATACACATGTGGGACAAATACTATCAATTTCACTTTATTCAATATGCCAACGGATGTCTTGAACAGTGAAATTACTTAAGTAATAATGTATTTAACTACATTTTGTACAAGTGAGCCTTAGTTAATCTATTTCATATGAAATGCAATCATCGGTGTAAAATTCCTTGCATCCCAAAATCTAAATACCTTGTTGTAATTGATTGCATATTAATACAAAGTAGCAATACTTTAGTATATATCCTTTGTTTGAAATAAAACTTCCTGAATCACGGTCTGAATGTTTTTTATTAATTGTTTAACATAACGTTTTCGAACCTGGCCAGGTTCTTCCTCAGTGTCTACAATTAAAGAGGAAACACCTGGCCAGGTTCGAAAACGTTATGTTAAACAATTAATAAAAAACATTCAGACCGTGATTCAGGAAGTTTCATTTCAAAGAATACAGTACCGGTCAAGAAAACACTTTACTCTCAATATATATATATTGCATTACATTCTTTTTTAGAAAAAACGGTATGAAGAAATGCAGGAGCTAGGATACGGTTCGTCTGAATACAACTTTACTTAAAAAAAAATGTCCGTCTTTAATTTTTGTTTTTATCAACTTTTAACAGTTTTCTTTATTAAAAAACATTAACTATTAAATCTTCGTACGACGGGTTTTCTTTTAATTAAGAGTTATTTCGAAATACCCAGCTCTTTTTGGTATTTCACAAATTGTATGTACAAAACAAAAGAAATTAATAAGCAAACAACAATCTTTTTGTACTTGTATGCTAACTATACATTTCAGCTTACAAATGAATGCTATTGTATCTATCCGTTATCTAACGGAGTTCAAAAATTTTGACGGAAAATCAGGAGTTCTCCCACACTTTCTTAAAATCTGCATGTGCTGCTTCAAAAGCTTGTTCACTAAATTGTTCTAACTCTGGTTCTCATTTAGAATTGCAGAATTCTTGAACACGGTGAAATATGACATGGTGATAACATGCTATATCTAATTCAATGAAACTCTACCGGAATTCACCGATTGCTCTTTCAAAATCATATGCCAAGTTGTTACCAAAATATAACTTGACAAGCAGTTTTAAACTTGATAAACACTTGATATATTTTAAACAATTAATTGAAGAAATGGAACGTAAAAGATCAATTTTCGAAAGCAATTAGCGACAGGAGATGCCATTAAAAGAATCTCCATGAAGGGCTTCCCGTTGTACAGTGATAGCCATTAGAATCGTGACCTCTGCGTGCTAACCTCGCCCTTATTGACCTGCAGTGGAAACAACGGCTATCATACTCTATCGTACGGCTAACGTCCCTCCACTCAAATTGCCGCTAAGAGTTCCGTGTAGGGACGTTGAAATTTCAGAAAAAAAATTCTTTTGAAATAAGCGCGGAAATTTAATTATTTTTAATATGAAACTTTTCAACAGAACATGTAATGAAATTTCACATTAAAAAAGAGAATGAAATGTCTTTCAAATTTCAATGAAATGTCAAAAAAATCAAAATCTCAAGTCACAGTTTTATTTAGAATTTTTTTAATATAAGTGTAAATAATGTACTGTTGCGGAATTTACATACAAGTCTTTAGGCTTTATTTTGCAATATTAGAATAGTAAATCGATCTCTGTTTGATTGACATAAACACTGATAAATAATTAAATCAGGTAACTTTCATCTTTATGAGTAAAGGAAAAAACTGTATGGTGCTTTTATTAACCCCAAATCTTTCGGGTAATCTTTTTACTTACCACCCTTCTTCAGTAATGTATATAGTTATTTATTTTTTCCGGGTAAACTTAAATGCGGCATGTTAATGTCGGTCTGTCACTTTGACAATGATTTTGACTTATAAAACGAAAATAATTTCAAACAAAACCAAGCTCACAGCGCCACGTTTTAAGTGTATGCATGCTTTTTTAAATTCCGCAACTCTACAACTGCGGACAGAAAATTTCGGACTGTCATTACACTGACATAAAAACATAGAACAATCCTTTATTCTCATTTTGATTGCTATGTGACGCAGATTTTAAGAAAGTGTGGGAGAGATATGAAGTCCTAAAAACTCATCCTGATTTTCCATCAAAATTTTTGAACCCCGTAAGATTCTACAACAGGATTCATTTGTAAGCAGAAATGTTGTATAATTAGCATGCAAATACAAAATGATTGTTGTTCGATTATTAATTTTTTTATATACAATTTGTGAAATACATAAAAGAGCTGGATATTTCTGAAATAAATCTTGATTAAAAAAAAACTCGTCGTACAAAGATTTAAAGATTAATGTTTTTTAGTAAAGAAGACTGTTAAAAGTTGATAAAAACATAAATTAAACATGGACATTTTTTTCAAACTAAAGTTGTATTCAGACGAACCGTGAGGAGTTTCTGTAAAGGAAAGCCAGAAGTTTCAGGAAATTGCTGCAATTGAAAAGGTAATTTGAAACATTTGTTTTATGTCCGATGCCTCACATTTTTAAGTGCAGATTAAATTTATGTTGTGTTTAGAATGACAGTGTAAGTCCAAAATAATACCAATCATAATCTAACTGACACAATTTAGTGGTAGATAGTGATTTCAGTTTTTTAACAAAAATGTGGTAAAAGCGAGCATGAATCACAGAAACTTAATGGTAGCAATAATTTGGCGTCAAAGTAAATATGATTTGCAGAAAGAACGTAAGCAGACTGGAGGTGGTAGTTGCTCCACTCAGTTGTCAGATATCGGAAGTCAAGTGTTAGCAATTTTAGGGGACCAAGTGCAGCCACTGGAAAACGTTTATGATAGTGCTGCGGACTATTTTGGTAAGCTTTGAACCCTCATTGTTTATATCAAAGTTGAGATCATATTAATATTTAATTAATTATTTTTATTTGTATAATTAGTCATTAAAAACCACGACTTCACAACAACTGGAATCATGTTGTTTCAGAAAGTTATCATTTCATGTTTCTAAATTCAATATAAGTATACCTACAGTTTGTTAAATGGATCTTTTTATGCACGTCATTGATTTTTTCCGTAAGAAACTCGTCAATACTCTTAAGCCAAGTAATAAATTAAGTAAAAATTAATTAAAGTAAGTTTTACTTTACAAACATTTGTATAAAGACGTTCTTTTTTTAATCCTAACGAGTGATGTACCTAGGTACAATAGTTATATATAAAACTTGATTTTAATAGTGCCGTTTGTCAATGACGTGCGTAAAAAGATCCATTTAACAAACTGTATTTCAGTGGATTAGGAATTAGTTGCTACATTATGTCACTTATACAGTCTTTTTCTTTTCGTTTTCCCCTTTTGTCAAATGTGTTTCCGAATTTGTCAAATGACTTTCCAATCCGCAGGCCTACTATACTTTGAACAGTTTGGAAAGTCATTTGACAAATTCGGAAACACATTTGACAAAAGGGGAAAACCAAAAGAAAAAGACTGTAAGTTAAAAGTCCATTTCTGTGGTTTCATATTCAGCCTTCCCTTTGTTATAAAGTCATGGTTGTATAGTATTATTATTTCAGTGGATTAGGAATTAGTTGCTACATTATGTCACTTATACAGTCTTTTTCTTTTGGTTTTCCCCTTTTGTCAAATGTGTTTCCGAATTTGTCAAATGACTTTCCAATCCGCAGGCCTACTATACTTTGAACAGATTGGAAAGTCATTTGACAAATTCGGAAACACATTTGACAAAAGGGGAAAACCAAAAGAAAAAGACTGTAAGTTAAAAGTCCATTTCTGTGGTTTCATATTGAGCCTTCCCTTTGTTATAAAGTCATGGTTGTATAGTATTATTAGTTTTTAATAATGCATAACTTGTTGAATGTAGGTAATATTATGCTAAATGAAAATTTAATGGAAATCCCAGTTCCAGAATCCAACAATGTACCGAGTACCGAGTCTTTAATTCAGACTGCACCCTCCTCACCTCCACCAGTTTTAATCTAGGTTCCACTTCCCATCCACAAAAAAAGGAAAACAATACTAAAAAAAAAAAAAATTTAAAACGTATGAAAAATTAAGAATAATTTATATTAAAAAGAAAATACAAAACGAAAATTTGAAAAGAAATTTACTGATGCATGAGCATCAATTACAAATGAAAATTTACAGAAAATAGTTGGAAAAATTACAATAAATAAATTTTTTACATGTAAAATTGTGTTTTATTTAGTAGCTGTAGAAGTACCACGATTGAAAACTTCCACACTCTGGAGTCTAGAAGACTGTATTTTACTCGTATTAGCCAATATTATTATTAAATAAATAATTTCATAGCTTTCTAAAGGGTAAAAGTATTTGATCACATGGTTGGTAATTTTTTAAATTACAACTCTAATAAGTAAACAGATTTTAGAACCTTAACATAGAATTTTCCATCTAATTTAAACATAAAATCTATATACTTACAAATTTCATCTGACAAGAGTTGACTTCACTTACAAATCTAATGTTAATTGTTCATGTAAATAACTACAAATTATACAAATTGGATTTATGACATATGCATTCGTTCTCAAGGATTTACTTATTCTTAATTCAGTAAAACATGATTTCACATCATTACACACAAAAAAATTACAGTTAATTTGTTTTTAGTTCTATTTTAACTACAGTTGTAGTATCATTAGGTATGTTCCATTCGACAGAATTTCAAGTTCTGAACCGTTCAAATCATGCGCAGTATGAAATTTATATCCAATTTTGTGCACTGCTCATGCTCAATACGTTTTTGAACGGTTCAGAACTCGAAATCTTGACGAATAGAACGGACATTTTTATAAATTTTTTTTTCTGTGGAAAGTCAATAAATCTTAAAAACTAAACATGCAAGAACATGTAATAATGATAGTTTACATTTGTGCAACTTAGATCAACCATACTGACCAAACATCCAAAACTTTAAAAAATTCATTAAGTGGGCCACATAAGAATTGCTAAAGAAATCCAGTAGGTGGGCCACATAAGAATTGCTAAGTTAACTTTTCGTACAGTCGCAGATATAAGAAGAACGACTAAAAATTTATTTGGCACTATTGATCGTAAAGGGTGAACTCGGCAAAATCCGGACACCTTTGTCAGTGCATGTCTTAGCAATCCTTGCATCAAGGTAGCTGCTATTTAGCATCAAGATAGCCAGAATATACAAAAACAAAATCTGTCATTACTATTGTCGCCGTGTCATTAGTTGTCAAAATGGTTTCGTTGGAATTGGAAAGAAGAAAACTGATTTTGCACGAACATATGCAAAATAAAAACGCGAGTGTTCGTCAGATCGCTAAAACTTTAAAAATTCCCAAATCTACGGTTGCAGATGTCATCAAACATTTTGTTAGTAGAATTTAAGATTTAGTTTTATTTTGTTTCTATAAGTTGGCTTTAAGAAAAGAACTAAGTTGGCAACAGTGTGCATTATGACATGGCGCAGTAACGCTGTAACGTAACGTGTACGTTGTTGATTATTATTATTAATAAAGAGTTGTTTATTGTGGTTGGGGACAAATGTGTGACCTGCCCCTAACAAATCTCAGAAGCGGGATTATAGTGAAATTGTACGTGTGAACATTTTATGTAGTCGGCGATTGCGGTACAGAAGTGTGTGTGATCAAGATGGCGTACAGTAAGTACACCGTAGATGATTTTGAGAAATTTCAAGAACAAATGCATGAAACAGACGATGCAAGTGATGAGCGCAAAACCAGAGAAGCTGAACCACGTGTTAGTAGCACTGCTGCGGGAAAATTACGTAGAGATGGGAGCGAAGAAAATGAAAACATGCTAAGTATCGTTAACCTTTTGCTAAAACAGAACGGTGAAATGTTAAAAATGTTGCAGTCACAACCCAGAATGGATAATATTAAAACTTTTAGCGTAATGCCAGATCTATCCAAAAGCATCGATAAATTTACTGGTGAAGAAGGACCTTCAGTGGCAAAAGTGTGGTTGGAACATGTAGAAAGCACTGCATATTTGCATACATGGCCAGATTCCTTCGCATTAGAAACAGCCCGAGTACACATGGTTGGAGCGGCAAAACATTGGCTGGAAGCTAGACGTAACGAGGTACAGGACTGGAATGGTTTCAGAATTGTATTCCGAAAAACGTTTTGTCAAGAAAAAAACCTGACAGATTGCTGGAAAAAAATGCAGAGGAAGACCCAATCAAGCAAAGAAAATATAAATGTATATTTTCATGAGAAGGTGAAATTATGTGTCGATTTAAATTTATCATTCGAGGAGATAAAAGAGCAAGTGGCAATCGGCTTGTGGTCACGTGAACTAAGTACGATCATCATGTCAAAAAGTCATACAGATGTGGATGATCTCTACAAGGATATTTTAAAATATGAGAGAATTCACAATGCAAGAAGAGAACGCATGGGATCTCGAGAAATGGCAAACAAAATACAAGAGTCAAGAATAGACACACAGCTGCAAGAACCAAGGAAAATAAAACAAGAAGCAAAAGAAATTAAGTGCTACAATTGTCTTAAAACAGGGCACATTGCACGAGACTGCGGAGAACCGAAGAAATCTACGAGTTGTTTTAAATGTCAGCAAAGTGGTCACATTGCGAAGAACTGTTATCGAAATAGGCAAACAATGAACCTAGTAAGTAATAACAAAATTCTGCATGACTTTCAAAAATATGTAAAACAAGTAGAAATAAATGGCAGCATGTATACCGCTATGGTAGATTGCGGAAGTTCGGATTGCACAATCAAAAGCACAGCTGTCATTGAAGGAGATTTTACTATAAATAAGGATCCAATTGAGTTAAAAGGGTT
The DNA here is from genome assembly GCA_958336345.1 of Dorcus parallelipipedus. Lineage (NCBI taxonomy): Eukaryota > Metazoa > Arthropoda > Insecta > Coleoptera > Lucanidae > Dorcus > Dorcus parallelipipedus. The sequence goes on along the minus strand of OY284484.1, from coordinate 13,310,285 downwards.
TGGACCAAGCTCCTTCGTAGTGAAATCCTGTGGTACAGTAGATACTAGAATTAAAATTGATGGCGTGGTTGCTGAGCATGTGACAATGAGAATTGTACCAGATGATGTGCAGCCCATGGATGTCATAATTGGGAGGACATTCACAGAACAACCTCACATTACCTACTATAAGATTCAAGACAAATTTTGGTTTCAAGACCGAAATGAGTTACAATTACCGTTAGCCGAAGATGCAATTGATAAAACGAGAAAAATAAAACTTGTGTCCGAGGAAAACGTAACACTTCCACCACGTTCAATGAACTTTGTAAATGTACTAGAAGATAATAGAGTAATCCGTGTTCCGGTTATGAATGTTGCAAATGAAGTAAAATACCTGGCAGCGGGAGAGCAAGTAGACCGAATAAAAACTATAGAACAGTTTTCCAAGCCAAATGTTGAGATAGTTAAAGAGAAAATTTTAGTTGAAGAGTTAAATGCTGGTGAAATAACAAAGGAAGAAAAAGAAGAGTTAGTTGAACTATTGAACCAGTACAGAGATTGTGTGGCAAAGAATGTGTATGAGTTGGGCAAAACAGAATTAGTTCAAATGGATATTCGGGAGAAACCTGGAAGTATGCCAGTCACCCTGAAACCTTACAAAGCTAGCAGGGCGGAGAGAGAGAAAATCAAGTCAATTGTATCCGAATGGAAAGAGGCAGGGTTAGTAACAGAAACATGTTCACCATATGCGAGTCCGGTGTTGTTAGTAAAGAAAAAAGACGGTGATTCAAGGTTAGTTGTAGATTATAGAAAATTAAACTTGCAGACAGAAAAAATTTCATATCCATTACCTAACATAGATGAGCATTTGGAAATGTTGGCCGGAAGTAAAATGTTTATAGTTTTAGACTTAGCTCATGGATATTTGCAACTGCCGTTGAACGAAGCATCACGAAACAAAACCGCTTTTATAACACCAGATGAAACTGGAGAATTTACTCGAGCCATGTTTGGACTAACTAACGCACCATTCTACTTTTCAAAATTGATGCAAGTGGCATTAGGACCTCTACGAAATAGAGTCGCTTTATTTTACCTAGACGACATCCTAATACCAGGGAAAAATTGGCTAGAATTGTTAGAAAAATTGCAAGAAGTACTGGAAGCATTGAGAAAAGCTCGTTTGACCATAAAATTGGCAAAATGTCAATTCGGGAAAACAGAAGTCACATACTTAGGTTTTGTAGTGTCATCAGACGGAATCAAGCCAGGATTAGAAAAGCAGAAGGCCATTGAAACTTTCCCAAGACCACAGAATCTGCACGAATTAAAACGATTTATTGGATTAACGAGTTTCTTCAGGCGTTTTGTGGAAAAGTTTGCAATAAGAGCCGAACCGTTGACAAGAATGACGAAGAAAAATGCAAATTTTTATTGGACGAATAAAGAAGAAATGGCATTTGAAGACTTAAAAGAAGCCTTAACGAGAGAACCAGTTTTACAAATTTATAATCCAAACGCGGAGATTACAGAATTGCATACGGACGCTAGTTCAATAGGTTTAGCAGCAATGTTGATGCAAAAAGGTGAAGATTCAGCAATGCATCTTGTATATGCTATAAGTAGGAAAACTTCTGAAGGTGAAAGATCCTATCATTCGAGCAAGTTGGAGCTATTAGCAATAATTTGGGCAGTGGAGAGATTGAGACTATTTTTAATCGGAATAAATTTTGTGATAATTACAGACTGTCAAGCACTAATTTATTTAAATGCTAATAGAACAAAAAATGCTCAAATAATACGTTGGCACAACCTACTGAGCGAATATCATTTCGAGGTAAAACACCGACCCGGGGAGAAAATGCAACATGTAGATACGCTGAGTAGAGCTCCTTGCGAAGAAACGGAAAAAATTAGTCTGGAACCTGAAAATACTTTACCAACTGTATTTTCAATACTAAGCAGGGAAGAAGAATTAATACTCTTCCAATATTCCGACCCAGCTATTAAAACCAAAATTGATATTTTAAGAGGTGATAGTGCAAAACGCAAAGTGAATGAAAAAGATTTAGTGAAGGGATACAAACTTGAAGAGGGACTCTTATATAAAGAAGTTGAGGACGGTAATGGGGAAAGACATTTCTTATACGTAGTGCCAAAAACAATGAGAAAATCTATTGCGATAAAATACCACGATCTTAGTGGACATACAGGTGCGGAAAGGACAGTTAATAAAATTAAACAATATTACTATTTTCCTAAAATGCGAAGTTATGTAAAAAAACATATTAAAATGTGCATCGAATGTATCCTTAGCAAGAATTTAACAGGACCTCAACCAGGAGAACTGCATCCCATCCCTCCTGGAAAGCGACCATTTGCTGTTATCCATGTGGATCACCTAGGACCCTTCATAACCACCAGAAGAAGAAATCAGTTCTTGTTGTTAATTTGTGACAACTTGACGAAGTATGTAACACTAGAACCTGTACGAGACACGAAAACTGAAACAAATCTGAAAAGGCTAGAAAATTTTGTGGAGAATTTTGGTGCTCCAGAGAGACTAATCAGTGACCGAGGGACCTGTTTCACATCTAAAAAATTTGAACAATTTTGTAACAAGCATGGAATCAGGCACACTTTAAATTCAACCAGACATCCACAAGCGAACGGATTGGTGGAGAGGATGAATGCTTCTGTGTTGCCAATGATGCAAATTGCGATTAGTGAAGGAAATGATTGGGATACGCAGATTAAGAAGATTCAATTTGATTTGAATACTTCAACAAATAAGACTACAAATAAATCGGCATTTGAGCTACTATATGGTTATATTCCAAGAGTCGGAGACGGAAGCATGAGAAAGTTGACGATCAACAATGAGACATACGCACAGCCAGAACGGTTAAGAACCGAAGTTGCCAAAAGAATAGTGGAAGAGCAGGAAAAGTATAAAAGACATTATGACCTCTCTAGAAGACGAAACATTAAATATGCATTAGGAGATATAGTATTCATGAAGAAATCGCCCATTGCAACCGGGGAATCCACCAAACTTCAAAGAAGATTTCGAGGACCCTTAGTGATAACAAAAGTTTTGCCAAGCGATACCTACAGCATTGCAAACCTAACAGAGGCAGATGCAGGGAGAAAATACTCCACCACAGCACATGTAACACAGCTGAAGTTATGGAAATTGATAGACCAAGAACAAGACCAAGAGGAAGAAGAAGATGACCAGAGCATGGGAAAAGAGGATGAAGACAGCTCAAAGGACAAGGAATCAGAGACAGAAAAACCAAGCGAGAAGAAGGTGGAAATGAAGCAAGGCACTGAATATGTAGCAATCGAGCCAGAGAAGGTGAGAACAAAAAGGAGGCCATCACGCTATAAAGACTTTGTAGTTTAAGTAATTAACCTGTTTGATCTTGAGGCCAAGATCCTATCAGGATGGCCGAATGTTAGTAGAATTTAAGATTTAGTTTTATTTTGTTTCTATAAGTTGGCTTTAAGAAAAGAACTAAGTTGGCAACAGTGTGCATTATGACATGGCGCAGTAACGCTGTAACGTAACGTGTACGTTGTTGATTATTATTATTAATAAAGAGTTGTTTATTGTGGTTGGGGACAAATGTGTGACCTGCCCCTAACAATTTCAAAGAACGCCTGACTATCCAAAGAAAATCTGGAAGTGGGGGTGAACATGGTCAAAATGAACATAACTTGGCCAAAATGGTTCTTCAAGCATATACAAAGAATCCAAAGATTTCATCCCGTGAAGTTGCGATCAGGGTAAAAAAATCCCAGACATATGTGCAGAAAGTTAAAGCCAGAGCTGGATTAAAAAGTTTTAAAGCCCAAACAGTACCTGATAGAGACGCAAAATAAAATTTAAAAGCAAAATCCCGCTGTAGAAAGCTTTATGAAAACAAATTAACGACATCCAAATGCATTGTTATTATGGACGATGAAACCTACTGTTTCAAAAACTTTAATTATATCGCTGGTCAGGTTTTTTATACAGCCCGCAGTCGCAAGGATGCTCCTGAAGCTTGCAAGCGTAGGATAAAAGCAAAATTTTCACAGAAATTTCTTGTTTGGCAGGCCATCTGCACCTGTGGCTTGAAAACCACCCCCTTCATTATCTCTGGAACTATACACTCAGAGATGTACCGCAAAGAATGTCTCCAAAAACGCCTGTTGCCGTTCCTTAATAAACATGACAGTAAACCATTATTTTGGCCAGATCTGGCATCGTGTCATTACTCGAATGAAACGATCCAATGGTACCTTGATAATGAAGTAGATTCTGTTCCTAAAGAATTTAACCCACCCAATAGCCCAGAACTCAGGCCAATTGAAGAATTCTGGTCTATTGTGAAGATAATCTTGAAGAAGAATGCCGCAACGGTCACAACCATCGACCAGTTCCGATACAAGTGGCTTTGGGCGTCTCGAAAGGTTGATAAAGCCTTCGTACAAAAACTTATGCGACGAGTGCGCCATAACGTTCGCTCAGTAGCATATGCTACAAATTCGGAATAATTTAATGTAGTATAATTTTTAGTATTGTTGAGTAGTTTAAAAATAGATATTTGCTTTTCTCAAGAATTTTGGGGTTTCAGTTTTATAGCCTTTTTTAAGTGTCCGGATTTTGCCGAGTTCACCCTTTATAATAAGGTCGAATTTTGAAGTCTTATCGCTTCTCGTTCTGTTTATAGTCGCCGATAGTACGTAGTGTGATGAACTGTGATGTTGATATGCAACATACATAAGTACCATTGTATGTACCTGTACCATTTCTCCCTAGAGATTAATTATTATTTGTCAAGTCCTTCCTTCTTTCTAAGGGGTAGTTTTGAGGAGGTAACTTCAGTATTTTATCCCTAACTTTTATTTTGTACATATTTTATCAACAATTTGTGAAGGAAATATTCTTTAGATTATTTGGCACACAAAAAATATATAGATATATCCTACATTATTACCAATTTCTTATTTTTCAGTTGTGGAAGAAAAATTATACAAAAACGTGACCTCATTTTTTGATATTTAGTTAAAAATTTGATGCAAGTAGCAAATGTGACAATTCAAATTTTGACGCCAGATTACTGACATCATGTAATTACAGTGACAACGTGAAGTACCAACCAATTTCAACCAAAATATATTTGGGGAAATTTTCTTTTTGGCAACATAATTCAACAGGAGGTGGTTTTCTAATTGAGACAGACATGTGGCTGTAAGGTGCTGTAGGTGTACCAACACCAACCTGTAGGGTTTTGAACGTTTTTTGTTTGGCAATATTTTTATAACTTTCCAAAATAATTGTCAAGAAGAGAAGTTCAAAAGTTTGGAGATGTTTGTTGCGCAGTTGATAGTTATGAATTTAATTTTAACATTATTGCTGAAAAACAGTATTAATGAGTGTTCTGATGACATCATTTTGTCTCCCTACTGCTGCCAAGTTATCTGCATTTATTGCGATGTAATCATCATTAAAAGGATATTTCTCTGGAGGATTTGGGTCATTGATGTTAATTGCTAAATTGTGTAAAGTACAGCATGCAATGATGACTGGTAAAACGTGATCAAGTTTTAATGCCATTCCTACATGCAGACAAGGGAACCTTCTCTTCAAGACACCAAAACATCTTTCTACGGTATTCCGTGTTCTAATGTGGGCAATGTTGTATGCTTCTTCTGCTGGAGTGTGGGTGTTAAGAAGTGGAGTAAGTATATATTTTCTGCAAGGATAACTACTATCTCCTAAAAGAAAATTGTTGCCGTATCGACCACGTTCCAAGTCTGCCTTCAATGGACAATCATTAAATATTGTACTATCGTGTACAGAACCAGGCCACCTTGCAATAACATGCCTGATTTTTAATTTTGCATCAGCAACTACTTGAACGTTTACAGAAAAGAAACCTTTTCTATTGCGATACAGCTCAGCACGGTTATCACCAGGTGAAATTATTTTAATATGGGTACAGTCTACGGTGCCAATGACATGAGGAAATCCCGCTATTGCGTAAAAGTCTAATGTTACTTGCTGAGCTTCTTCTTCTGTTGGCATTTTAATAAATTGTTTGCCTTGCGTTGCAAAAAGATGAGTGACACGATGAATTATTCTGCATACCGATGGTTTTTGGACGTTGAAGGTATCACCAATCAGCTGTTGAAATGCTCCAGTAGCATAATAGCGCAATGTTATCAGCAACTGATTTACAGCACTTATAGATTTGTTTTTGTTTGTTGCCGGCTCTAGTGTGGGACCTAATGTATGTAACAGTTCCATAACACCTTCTTTGGAAAAGCGAAACCTTAACTTAAATTCATCGTCGTCCAAATCATTGAAAGGATTTTTTCTTTCTCTTATTAAACGAATTCTACCTTGAGGAGGCATTTCTTCATCATCAGATAAAGAAGAAAGTGAGGATGCAGACATACTGAAATAAGTTTGAATTGTTTATTGTTCAAAATAACTTCAGCAATAACGTAGTAAAAATGAATTAATAAACCAAGCCAAGTAAAAAGTATAAAAGTTTCATTATTTCTCATATTTAAGGTAAATTACATTACATAATAAAATTACACTTACTTTTTAGATTAATGTGTTGAATTTTTATGTTAAAAAAGCTTTATAATAACTAGAAAACTCACTCGACACTTTTTAATCGATGGAATTCTATCGATTAATCTAACATCTGATTAGACAGAAGTAAACAAAGCATTATCTCTTAATCGAGCTTTGTGAAACACTTAACGGAGCATTTAGACTATTTAACGGTTGATTACAGAAAGAACCGTTTAGTAATCAGTGTTAATTTAAGCATCGTTAAATGCAATTGTTTTCCTGTTTAATCATTCGTTACATAGTTAATCGTAACTTAAATATTAATTGAAGCTCTGTGAAACCGGCCCTTCGTAAATTATGTCCCTTGATATTTCCTCGCAATCGATTATTCTTCCTATTGACGTCTTTGATTACCTCATACAGCTTTTCTTTGTCATATTTACCGCTGCTAACCAAACGCTATGGGCCGTATTCATAAAGAACTCTAAATGGTATGATTTATAAATGATTTCATTTATGTAAATGAAATGCTAAATCAGACGTCGTATTCAGAAATCAAAAACGCGGCACTTATTCCATCGATTTATAAATCGTATGATTTACATTTATAAATCAGGCGACGTTTGGCAACATTGCAGAAAGCAGAGACGCGTCAGATTGCACGTCAGTTACCGGCGTCAGTTTAGCTTCATTATTGTGATTTTGAAAGATAAATTGTAGGTAGTAATCTGTAGTAATGGACGAAAAGGAAGTAAAGAAACGGTGCCGAGCATACACTGAATTGGAGAAGAGTACTCTGCTCCAATTAATAGAATCGTAAGTACTTACTCCTATGTATTAAAAGGTGCAACAATTAATTGGTTAAATCTGCAGAACTTGTATAGTTTTGATATGGATATTCCTATTGTCTTTCCTGATCATTCCAATTTCTTTCCTAATTCCAGTTATTTGATTTGATATAGAAAGAAGAATTTCATAGAAAGCAAACAGTCTGGTGCAGATTGCTTAAAAAAAAAACTCAAGCATGGACTGAGTTAACGTCAATGTTTAACGCTTCTACAGATTCTCATAGAAGCGTTAAACAATTAAAAATTTTATATGATAATTTAAAGTGGAAAGAAAAATTTTGCGGAAAAAAATGTAAGTACAAAGCAATTCGTTATGGATGTTTCTGTAAATTCGCAGTCTCGGATGACTCTTGAAGCATATACATATATATATTGCATCTTCCTCAAATGAGAAACCAAAGAATGTAATAGTTAAAATGATTGGTAATATGAGCTCTCTTATTGGTGTGTTCACCAGCAGCAAAATTAGATGGCTAAATTCCAGCTTACAAATACACGTTTATGTTAACAAACCCATGTTGTAAATGAGCTGTAATGTGCCCAGTTAAACTCAAAGCAAAGATTGCACTACTGTCAGCTCATCATTCATTGACTCTAAAACTAAAGGTACAAGGAACGACTTGGATATCTTAGGTTTCTTCTAGCAGCAGTACATAACTGTTAGAAATTGTACTGAACATGTGCAGTGACACTTTAGTGATGCTAAGGCCCACTTGTACAAAGGCAAGTTAACTTTGACTATCAGTTTACTCCCTGATAACAATTGTGTTCACAGTTGTTACCACGGGAGTAAACCAATACTCAAAATTAACTTGCCTTTGTACAAGTGGGCCTCAAGTGTCACTGCACATGTTCAGTACAATTTCTAACAGTTATGTACTGCTGCTAGAACAAACCTCTTGTGTAAAGGAGTTTCATATATTAATAATTTAACAAAAAAGTCAAGTGGGATATAGTAATAACGGCCGTGCTGTTAAAATTTAACCTGCCTAGGCCGTTATATGGTCAGTATAACAACTACGGAAACAATGCAGTTATAATGAAATAACATTCAAGTATTACGAAAAAATTTAATCAACTTTTTTGAAGTTCCAAAACATCTCATTTATGGATATGGGTTTATTATCAAAATTGTTTGTGTGACCTTTATAAATGCCTAAAATTTGTCCATCTAACTTCTGGTATTCAACAATTTATAACTAAAAATTGTTTCTATTTTGTAGAAAGAAAAGTATAAAAAAATTTTAAATTTGGAAAATATAAGTCCAGATAATGTAATTCATTATGAAGAAATGGCGAAAAAGGAATTAAAGTTGAATAAAGTAAATATAATATACCTATATAAGTAAATATATTTTTTCTTCAGACGTCTATTACTAGTCATGTTATATTAAATCGGCTGTGTTGATTCTCTTTGAAGAAAAAATAATGTTACTCTGTACAGAATGCATTATTTGTGTTTTGTTCCATTTTTCCGTAAAAATTTGGACTCGACACAAAAAAATTGGTGTTTTATGTTCCACATCTAATTTTTGCCCTAGATTGAAGTATTTAAAACTGGTGGGGGCCATAATAAAGCTCCAGATATTAGTAGTACCAGCCAGCAAATTTTATCAATTTTAGGAGATAAAGTTATTCCGCTACCTAATCCATTTGATTCTGTGGCATTTTATCATGGTGGTATGATTTTTTTTCTTCTTCAATTTAATAATTAATGAATATTTTGCTTTAATTTTTAAACAGCATTATAGATTTTGTAAAACATCATAGATTTATCTGTTTATTTCCATTTTTTTATGTTGTAGATCTACTTGAAATTCCTATGAGTGAACAAATTCCCTTATTTGAACCTGACATTCCATCTCAATCTGAATCCGTACCCGAACCTGAACCCATACCCGAACTTGAGCCTGAGCCCGAGCCTGATCCTCCGTCTGAAACTATAATCAGAAAAAAACGTAGTTTTCAGAGAAATAAAACTGCAAAAAGATTGAAAACAAATTTTAAAAAGAAAATTTCTTATAAAAATATGTATTATAGACAAAAATATTTAAATGCTTTAAAAGAAAATAAAATTTTGGAACTAGATTTAAGAATTAAGAAAAATAGTTAGAAAAATTAAATAGTGAATAAAAGTGATATTTCGTTTTTTTTTTTATTGTAGTACTACTACTATTTAGAGAAATTATTTTAAACTTCCATATTATCTTGAAAATACAGTATTAATTATATGATTTCTCATAGCTGTATTGCCTTGAACACGAACAATCTCATTTGCTTCAATTGCTTCCAGATTAATGACGTCTTCCTCTTCATCAACATCATTCAGATTGATAGCTATATTATGCAACACAGCACATGCAACTATCACCGCCATGGAAGTGTCAAGTTTAGTTCTTAATCCTACTGCTAAACAAGGAAAACGTCGCTTCATCACTCCGAAACATCTTTCAATAGTGTTCCTGGTGGCTATATGGCTGCGCTTATAAGCCACTTCAGCTGGTGTTCTTGGATTTAACACTGGAGTCAACAAATATGGCTTGCATGGATAACCATTGTCACCAATCAAGAAGTTATTCGCTCCATATTGTCCTCGTTCCAGTTCAATTTCCAGTCGGCTATCATTCAAAATTGTTGCATCATGGACGGATCCAGGCCAACGAGCAACAATGTGTCTAATTTTTAAGTGAGCATCGCAGATGGCTTGCACATTTAAAGAAAAGTAACCTTTTCTGTTGCGATATAACTCAGCATTATCTCCTCCAGGGGAGGCAATTTTAACATGAGTGCAGTCAACTGCACCCACAACACAAGGAAAATTTGCTATTTTATAAAATTCCGAACAGGTGGTCAAGATTTGATTACCCGAAGGCATCATTTCCCTTCGACTCATTGCAGCAATTTCTAATGTTACTTTTTTAATTATTCGGGACACAGATGGTTGTGAGATATTTATGTGATCTCCAATACAATTTTGAAAAGCACCGGTGGCATAAAATCGTAGTGTTACCAGAAGTTGGGATAAGGAATCAATTGACTTATTGCGGTTACTTATGGGACTTATGCGATGGTCAAAATTAAGTAAAATTTCCATTACAGTTTCTTTACGAAACCGAAATCGCTTTCTAAAATCGATATCATCATATAGAGTAAATGGATTGGTTCTGTCTCTAATGACCCTCAACCTCCTGGGAACTTCTACTTCCTCATCAGAAGATGATGAAGAAAGTGATGATATTATGCTCATTTTTCTTCCAAGTAGTGTATCTAAATTAGAATTCGTTAACTACAGTTTTAGGTGTTGAAAACAGAAGTTACCTTAATGTCTAGTCTTCACTCTTGGTACGTAACAAATTTACAAATATGATTTTTACAAAAAAAATTGTTAATAATTAATATAATATCAATTTACGTTATAATAATATTTTACTTAAGGTGATTATATTTAATTTTAATCTAGAAGTGTCAGATAAATCGCTCTTACAAGAACAATTTATAAACCGTTTCATTTATTTGACATTGATTTAACTAAATGTGCTAAATGCAGCTTTGTGAATATGAAAAACAACTAAATCATCCATTTAGCCTCCGTTAAGGGTTCGTTTGATTTATTAACAAATCAGACCTAAACGGCTCATTTATAAATCATTACCAAATACTAAACGGAGCATTTAAAGTAAATGATGCTTTGTGAATACGACCATATGCCTTCTCCTTCTTGTGTTTATACATCTGGTTCAACATTGCCTGGTTTTTAACAACGTTCTCCGCGCATATGTCGAGAAGGTCTTGCATTCTTTCGGTGCACTTCGGGCATTCTTTCTTCTTGCCTGTACGATTCTCCTTGGTTGGTCGAGGAATCCTTGAAAAATAAGATAATCTAAATTAATATTTAAGAATGTGCAGCTACTAAAAATAAGGCAATTACAATGTAACCCTTCATCTACATTTATTTAGGCTATATTTCAGCATCAAAGTAATGGAGACTTAAAATTAATTTCGCTTTTAACCTGTACAAATAGCATAGGCTAACGGCACTAAATTATAAGTCTAGATTATGCAATTATGAGTCGATTATGCGTTTATCTGTAATGATAGTAAGATCTCTAACCCTGGTTTGCACTGAACAAAAAGAAGAAAAGAACTCAGGATTTATTACCTTTAATAAATAAACAGTTCGAAAACATACAAAACAAGTTAAATTCGTTCAAGAAATGCAAATTACAGTCCGCTCTATCGTCCCAACATTTTTGTTAATTGAGGTTATGTCTTGCAGAGAACGCAGAATCGACCAATTACTTCGATTATGAAGTTCAGACAAATCTTATTATAATATTTCATAAAAGAAATTTATAAAAAAACTAAATAAAAATTACATTTACATTTTTAAGATTACTTACCGTACGACCAGTCTACGAGGTTTGAACACATCTCCACTCAGAAAAAAAAAAATGTATTGAATTAACAAGAAATATTGCTATATATTGACTGTATTTAATCAAAAATATTTTGATAAACTTGCCTTTTCAATGCATTCTTTCTGAGTGTGCCAACCACGTGCCAACAAAATAAACAATCTGAACTTAGCGACGGAATGAACTAGAAATTTCCATTCTAACCAACCATCACATCAACATATCGTAAAAGAATTCCCTAGAATATAGCATCACTAACGCACCGAAGGGTGGCTGTACGAACTAACAATCTTCCCAATAGGCGTTTACGAAAACTGCCCTACAGTGCAGCGCTCGGAGCACATTAATCACGTGATAGGGTACTCTAATTTGATGAAGTTTTCGTAAGACATTTCTATTTGGTGATCTGTGACAGTTGGTACATGTATCATAACCATAACCTATGTAGTTCTAATTCGAGACCTAATAGGAGTAATAAATTCTTTTTAAAATCTATTATTACAAATTATTAGTGATGAACTTGAAGAGGATGACGATGGAGAAATAATTAAGTTATTAAATGCATTAAATTGATGTGTTCATGTATATTGTCGATATTTCTTGATGTTGTTGTGCAGAAAAAGCACTCATATAGTATGCAATCTTCTTCATTCATAGTTTAAAAATCTCAGAAATTCAAATACACTACTATAAAACAATTAACCACTACCACAGGTCATAACCTTCAAAGTCATAGAAATTTAAAAATTTGAAGTGGGGGTAAATTACTCTACGTGCTCGATCAAATTGTATCGAGCACTTCGAGCACTGCTTGGAGTACACGGAGCATGTTTTCGTAAAGCATTACGAACGCTCTGAACTACTTTTGGTAAGCGTAAATGAAAAAGAGTACGCCCCGAGCGACTTTTCGTAAACGCCTAGTATATCTATCACAGTAAACAGTCCTTATTTTGTCTATGGTAGTAACCATAGCAACTGTAACGTGCCTCCCCTTTATTACTGCTAATTACGGTTATTAATTAATACTGACCAGTAAACAGCCAAATAATTTATATAAGTAAATACTAATTACGGACCACTGCAACTTCTGAACTAAATTTATGACGGTAAAGGTTCGGTCGTATACCTACTGACGGCTGGGCGCCTCTAATCGTTCAATACAACAGATGGTATTCTCGGGTGGATGACCCTAAGGAATGCACCGATCACTTTCGCTATGACCTAATTATGATCCAATAATCCATTGTAAATAGCCCTACGTTATACTTTCCCCCAGATTATTTGTCTGGTGCGACAGTATAATTAGCTTTAACAAGGAAATAGGCAGGTTGACAATGGAAAAACACAACAATTAAATTTTAATTAATTATTTATTGTAATAAATATTGATACGGGAAAAAACTCCGCTTCTCCTCTTCTATAGAATCAGAGAAATTGATTGTAAAAACCCTGGTTGTTTGAAATTAATACAATTAATCAAAAAATACTATTTTCAGAAATACAGTGTGACTTTCGTAGTAGTTTTCGACTTCGGGTGTCGGCGTGATCTAAATTCCTCCGATTACACCGTTGGTGGTATAATGTTATACAGATGTTTTATTGGAGGGTTCCACCCCTGATTTATTAGTAATTAATTGAAATTCAAAGTTAGAGTCTTAGTACAGCGTCTGTAACTCTGCCGGTATTCAAAGACTTGTTCGATTTAATAAACTAACGCACAAAGTGTCCTGGTGGGACGACAGTGTACTTAATTAATGGAGTTAATTAATTAGTCAGATGTTTTGGCAAAGTATGTGATTCCTGCCGCCTTCAGCGCTCAATCTGCAGGTAAATCAAAAGTAATCACCCGTTTTTCAAGGATTCTCCCTTGGGAAATATTGGAGTAACCCCTTTTCTAATTAACCTAATTAATTAAGGTGGATGGGTAAGGGACTTTCCCAGCCAATCGCCTTGAGAGAGTGGTTCTTGGCACCTTTTTTCAAATCTCTCTCTTCGTCGTTTTTTCGTCGGCTAAACCTATCTAACTCCTAATTGGCCAAGATCACTTCGACTGTTTTTCCTGGTACTACACTATGGGTGTTTTTGACCTTACAGTCTCGAGGCAGTCGCTTATCATTTAACTGCAAATCTCACAGCCAAGACAACCGGTTGACCCTCCCACACATACGGGGTGTGAAAACCTTGGTCAAGAAGATTGTCAGGAATGTATGACCAATTGTCTGGATTATAATTTGCTTGAGAGAGATCCCCTTAGATTGTGATGGTTTCTAACGTACACTGTATGGAAAGTCCCAAGTAGATGTAGGGAATGACAAATTGCCGTTGATTAATTAAATTAACGAACTCAGCTACAAGTTACGAACGCTGACCAATCAAAGCTTTTAAATATGAAAATCACTAATGCGTTTAATACTCGCAGTCAGTGAATAAAAATAGTTTGATTAAAGTTCCCTAAATGTAATGATAAGAATGAACTTTACTGAATCTTTCGACAACTAATTAATACAATTTAAATTATCCTCGCTCTATTTATGCCACCAAGGATGTGATGGAGAAAATACAAATACATGCAAATTTACCAATACGCGTTAATCCGTCTTACCCACGCACCTTAACACAACAATCTTTTAATCACTCACTTTTAAACACTAAGCTTAATCGACCGTCATAAAGAGATTTAAAAACAACGGAATTATACAGTGTTTCCCAAAAGTAACGGATAAATTCTATAAAATGGTTAAGCAAAATGTTCCAGAAAAATGTTCGAACAGGTCGATTTTTAATTTTAAATCATTATTGAACGATGTAATTTTCAACCCTCCACCCTTCAACCCCTAAGCGCCAGCAACCCCAACTTTAAAAAATCAAATAGCATAGTACTCATTGTGATACCTCATGTAATAGCATTTTTTATGCTGAATACAATAAAAAATAGTTTTTTAAAATCGGTTGATAAATAACTGAGATAGTCAACAAAAATGTATTGAATTGAAAGTGCTAATATTCGAACAGGCGTTGATACGGCTCTAGCAATAAGTGGTAAAAATAATGCAATTTCTTTGTAGTTAAATGTCAAATAGAATTTATTGACATTACGTAGTGTGTTAGATGTAATTTTCAACCCTCCACCCTTCAACCCCTAAGCGCTAGCAACCCCAACATTAAAAATTCAAATAGCAAAGTACTCCTTGTGATACCTCATGTAATAGCATTTTTTATGCTGAATCAACAAAAAAAAAGTTCTTTAAAATCGGTTGATAAATAACTGATATATTCAACAAAAATGTATTCAAACGAAACAAAACATAAAACTAAAAAAATAAAAAAATAAAACAATATTAAAATTAAATTAAATGTTCAAATTGCTGTCCATTAATGGCGAGGCAATGTCCTAATCTAGAGACAAACGCTTCTTGAATATTGTTTACCACTTCAGGGGTGACTGAGCGAATTTTCTGTCGAATTCTCTGCTTTAACTCCTCAATGTTTGGAGGCCTATTCAAATAAATTTTAGATTTTAAATAACCCCAGAGGAAATAGTCCAAAGGGGTTAAATCCGGAGATCTTGCTGGCCATTCAATAGGTCCCCGTCTACCAATCCATCGATTAGGAAATATTTGGTCGAGATATTCCCGTAGTGGACGTGCGTAATGAGGAGGTGCACCATCTTGCTGTAACCAAATTCGGGGATCGGGTAAATCAGGATCTTCTGCATTAGGAAACAGTATCGCTAAGACCGGAATTAATTCAAATTGGAGAAAGTTCAGATACTGTTCACCAGCCAACGTTCCAACAAAAAAATATGGTCCAACAATTTGGTTACCCACTATCCCAGCCCACACATTGACCTTCTGGGGATATTGTGTATTTGCCTCCATCATCCAATGTGGATTTTCAACCGCCCAATAACGGCAATTTTGCTTATTGACGGTACCGTTTAAGCAAAATGTTGCCTCATCAGAGAAAAGAATATTTCTAATGAATGCAGGATTTGCGTTAGAGAGTTCCATCATTGTCTCGCAAAATTGCGCTCGTCGATCAAAATCATCATCGGATAGCTCTTGTACCAAGTGCACTTTTTTCCTTATGAAGAAGTCTGTAAACTGCATTTTTTGATGTATTAAAATATGAAGCGATTCCCACGAGGGTTGAATGTGGATTTTCCTGCACCATTAACATGGCATCCAATTGTCTGTCTTACGAATACGAACTTCTTCATGCGTCCGAATTCTATCTCCAAACCCAATCATAATTAAAATTTCGATTCTTTCGGTTTCAGTAAGTTTCATTTTTGCTATCTAATCGTTAAACACACTACGTAATGTCAATAAATTTTATTTGACATTTAACTACAAAGAAATTGCAACTGTTTTTAGCACTTATTGCAAGAGCCGTATCAACGCCTGCTCGAATATCGGCACTTTCATTTCAATACATTTTTGTAGAATATCTCAGTTATTTATCAACCGATTTTGAGAAACTTTTTTTTATTGTATTCAGCATAAAAAATGCTATTAAATGAGGTATCACAAGGAGTACTATGCTATTTGAATTTTTAAAGTTGGGGTTGTTGGCGCTTAAGGGTTGAAGGGTGAGGGGTTGAAAATTACATGTTTCAATAATGGGTTAAAAATAAAAATCGACCTGTCCGAGCATTTTTTTGAAACATTTTTCTCAACCATTTTATAGAATTTATCCGTTACTTTCCGGAAACACTGTATAAGAATACAAATTCGAATCAAGACTACCAGCGCCAAAGAAAACTGCGACACTCAACTAAAGAAGATGCAAATTCGACCGTTTCTGTTTAGCGTAAAATTCCATCTGCCTTCTACGCGTCTTGTTACTTAACATGAAAACAATTAAGTTCCGCTCTCTGACTTGTAGCGAAGATTCAAAAATCACCTCAGCCAATCCCGTTCGTGGTATTTTGGTTCACATGCTGCCTTTGCAGATGTTAGAAAAATTAAGAGTATTCTACTACTCCATGGGGGTGTTTTGTTCCTGTCTCACGAACATCTATAAATTTCACTTACTCAAGTGTGGATATTGACGTTTTAAAAGGCCTGTTTTTCGGATTGAGACAAGCCAGACTGCCATTAAGCCTAAACTCCCAACGTAACGTGATATCCTCACATTTGACCCGCACGTTTGCAGTTTTGACAAAGCAATCTATACATAAGAGTTTAGAAAAACCTGCAAAAGCAACATGCAACATCCACAACGAATAAAGCGGATGCGGATGCAGATATTAAAAATGATACGGGTGTTCCATGATTGCGGATGCATATGCAGATGTCTGTAACATCCCTGGTTCAGGGATATCAGTAAATTTCGACTTACAGAAAATTTCGAGTTATGGAGGTTCAAGTATACATACCTGTCTTCAAATTTATATTCTTCTCTCCATTTACAGCTTCCAACCATTTGTTTTCATCCTTGGGGAAGTGATCATATTTTAGATTTTTTGTACCCCACAGGCTTCCCGTATAGTTTCTACATTTTCGTACACAGCACGATGGCATGTTCAGTTATTCTAGTTCGTTACTTTAACAAGTAAAACTTCCTTTATTCACAAATTAATTAGAATTGTTATCTGCAATTACGCAATTAAATGTCACCTGTAATAACAAAAGAAACAAAAGATGAGTATGAATTAAGTAAAGATACACATTTCTATCTGCAGGACTCACTGGCCATTGCAACAACTACAGAAAAGCGTCAAGGAAGAACAAAATAATTACCTTAAAGAAAAGCGGAATTTAAATGAATCAAACTAATCAACGTAGAGAATTCACGTGTACCATAAGCTGTCCTTCATTTACAACTTATTTGAACGCGAATCGATTCAAATTCACTTAAAAATCACTGATTGCATTCCATTTGCAGTTATTCATTTTGCGATCAGTGATGAGGAAGTGATTGAACTTCCCCTCCCGCACCCCGTACTGATCAATGTGGTTTTCTAGATCAGTTATCAGTTTCATGTGATTTCATACGTATTTTGAGGTTATGTTAATTTTAGTTCCAAAAAATCATTCCTTTAAGAGTTTCTCTGTTCACTTTAAA
Organism: Dorcus parallelipipedus; assembly: GCA_958336345.1. NCBI lineage: Eukaryota > Metazoa > Arthropoda > Insecta > Coleoptera > Lucanidae > Dorcus > Dorcus parallelipipedus. The sequence continues at coordinate 13,292,391 of OY284484.1, read as the reverse complement.
ATCAATTCAGTTCAAAATCAAATTGATTTGATTTTGGGTGAAGTTAATGTAAATGGAGGACGGCTATAATGTAGGTTATGCTTCAGCTAAACTGAACATTACAGGCAAGTCAAACGACAGTAATTGATTAATTAAATTCACTTACGTACAATAAACACTGAATATTAGTGAAACACACAAAATTACAAACACAATTTAGTAAAAGCACTTTTCAATCGATCAATAGTTGTCTTTTATTTGCAGCTTTGGTCAGTTCACTTTGAGTTAAAGTGAACTGATCTAACTGATCCGCTTTAGTTACAAATAAAACATTCCAAAGTCTAGTCGTCAAAATTATATTTTCATTCAAACGAAGAAGTCATTTTTAACAAGTATTTCATAAAAAGAATTAAGTAAGTGTATAATGACAGTTTTATTAAGAATTTGCATGTGGGATTGTTTAACGTTAGCTGCAATATCGTATCCCCTCCTAAACTGAACCAACTGATCTTTATATCCGGTAGGTGCAGCATCGGTAAGGGGGGAAGTAAACTGGGTCACTTTGGATTAGATCACTTCGACAAATAAAATAGACAAACCTAATGAAAATGTGATCCTGGGTAAAAGTGAACTGATCTCCGTTGCAAATAAAAGACAACTATTAGTGTCATAACAAACGTCAGACAAGTGTCAGATGCCGAGATCCACGTGTTTCCTGTGCCTCCTTTTGGCTGACGCCTGGTTGACTAATTGTAGTGATAATAGTAATCTGTTTATAACAAATGAATTATAAATAACTGACATGTGTTACAATTTTGTATGTACAAGTTTTAAGTGATTAAAAGCCTAATTGAAAGGTTTATTTGAATAATACAACAATTTTAATCACTTAAATAATTCAAGCGATAACTAAGAGTACTATGGAAAAATTCTTAAGACCTTCCAGATTCGAGTCAGATCCTTATACGCCTACGGCTTCTAAAGAATGGGTACACTGGTTGAAAACCTTCGAGAATTTTGTGGCACTAACTGAATTTACTAGTGACGAAGACAAACTCAAAATATTAACTAATTACTTGTCTCATAATGTATACGAATTGATTAATGAATGCAGCTCATATGAAAATGCCATTGCTACACTAAATAATGTTTATTTGCCAAAGAAAAATGAAGTTTTTGCCAGACATCAATTGGCTATGCGGAAACAACAAACAGGAGAATCCATCATACAATACGTGAATTGCTTAAACCAACTTAGTAAGGAGTGTAATTTCAAAAGTGTCATTGCTGCTCAGCATAGGGATGAATACGTTCGAGATGCTTTCATTAATGGTCTTATCTCGTCTACAATAAGGCAACGTTTGTTAGAAAACTCAATATTGAATCTCGCCGATGCTACGAAACAAGCTTTATCATTGGAGTCTGCCCAGACGCAATCTGAATTGTATTCACAGCAGCACGACTACCTACATACAACTGCTAGTGCTAGTACAGATCCTGAGCAAGGTCCTACCCCTAACAATTCACAACCAATAATATCTGCAGAAGTAAATGATTCTATAAATGCAACATCTCGTCCTTCATCTACTAAAATAAAGTGTTATTTCTGCGGTTTTGACAGACATTCAAGAAGTCATTGCCCTGCAAGAGAAGCAACATGCGGTAAATGTGGAAAGACTGGACGTTTTGCTAAGGTGTGCAAATCACAATCGAATACAAAGAAGTCTATTGCTTCTTCAATCTTGGCCTCGATATCACCTGGTCACTTGGAAAAGGCATTAATCCTTGCACGAATCAATGATATTCCTGCTACGTGCCTAGTAGTTACTGGAAGTTCCAATAGCTACATAAATCTGCATTTTGTTAAGCATAATAAACTCAGACTATTTCCTGATAATGGACGAGTCTCCATGGCAACCACTTCTCTTTCTTCTAAACTAGAAGGGCATGTTATTGTTAATCTTCAGTTGTATGAAAATGTCTACCCTCAATTTAAATTGTCTGCATTAAGAGAATTGTGTGGACATGTCATTTGGTGGACAACGAGATCGCCTCCGGATCTGCAATTCAACTTCTACCTTTGTTCAGCCACCACGCCTGTTTCGAAATTTGACTCCAAATTCTAAACCTATTGCGACACGATCAAGACGCTACTCTGATGAGGATTCTCAATTTATTAAAAAAGAAATCTCAAGATTGCTGTCAGAAGGGATCATCGAAGAAAGCGCATCTCCTTGGCGTGCACAAGTGTTGGTAACAAAAGATGATCATCACAAAAAGAGGCTAGTTATTGATTACTCACAAACTATAAATCGGTACACCTTGCTAGATGCATATCCACTGCCAAATGTGGAATTTATAATTAATAAAATAGCTAACTATAACATTTTTAGTTCTATAGATTTAAAAAATGCTTATCATCAAATTTCCATATTACCAGAGGAGAGAATTTTTACTGCATTTGAGGCTTGTGGAAAGCTCTATGAATTTACAAGAATTCCTTTTGGTGTTACAAATGGAGTAGCCTGTTTCCAAAGAATAATTGACAACATTATCACACAAGAAAAACTAGAAGGCGTGTACTCCTATTTGGATGACATGTTTGTGGACACAATGAAACTGAGCATAATCTTAATTTATCAAAATTTCTACAATGTGGAAAAAAATATGGGCTTGTGATAAATAAGGAAAAGTGTAAATATGCCAAAAATGAAATTAAAATCCTGGGACACTTTATTAGTCATAAAACAATTAAACCAGATCCAGACAGGCTTACTCCTCTGCTTCAATTACCGGCTCCCTCCGATTCAGCTTCTCTGAAGCGAACACTAGGATCTTTTGCATACTACGCTAAATGGATTCCCCGTTTCTCAGACAAAATCAAGAATTTGATTAACTGTCAAAAATTTCCACTTAATATTGAAGCTTTAGAAGCCTTTAATAAAATAAAGCAGGAAATAGCAAATGCCTTAGTAACAACTGTTTCACATGATTTACCATTGATTGTTGAAACTGACGCTTCTGATTCAGCACTGGCTGCAATTCTAAGTCAAGACGGTAAACCAGTGGCCTTTTTCTCACGAACACTGACAAAAGTAGAGAAAGTACACTCTGCTGTTGAGAAGGAAGCAGCGGCTATTATGGAAGCACTCAGGAAATGGAGAACATTTCTTTTAGGTAAGCCTTTTAAACTAATAACCGATCAACAGGCTCTTTCATTTATCTTCAACAAAGAACTTTCTAGTAAAATAAAGAATGACAAGATAATGAGATGGCGCCTAGAATTGAGTCCATATGACTTTGAAATAATCTACCGCCCTGGGATAGAAAATATTAAGGCTGATATGTTATCTCGAGCCTGTGGAGCGGTTAGCCCTAATAAACTCTATGACCTTCATATCTCTTTATGCCATCCGGGAGTCACTCGAATGTATCATTGGATAAAAACTAAAAATTTACCTTACTCACTAGAAGAAGTAAGAAAAATAACATCAGAATGTCCCATATGTGCGAAAGTTAAGCCTCAATTCTTACATCACCAAGGAGTTCTCATAAAAGCTACAAGTCCTTTTGAAAGAATAAACATAGATTTCAAAGGACCTTTACCATCTAAAACTCATAATCGTTATATATTAACAATTGTGGATGAATTTTCACGTTTTCCATTTGCATTTGCTTGCCCGGACATAAGCTCTACAACTGTTATCAAATGTTTTACACAACTGTTTTCAATATTTGGCACACCCTCGTTTATACATTCCGATAGAGGCTCTTCTTTTCTTTCTCGCGAACTAATATCCTTTCTCCATACTCTTGGAATTGCAACTAGTCTCACAACACCATATAATCCAAAAGGTAATGGACAGGTTGAACGTTATAATGGAATTATATGGAAGACTATCAATTTAGCATTAAAAAGTAAGAATCTTCCTATTTCTCAATGGGAAAAAGTATTAACTGAAGCCCTGCATTCTGTTCGATCTCTTTTATGTACTTCTACTAATTGTACTCCCCATGAAAGATTCTTGTCATTTCCTCGGAGATCTACAAATGGAAGTACACTACCCTCTTGGCTTTTGACCCCTGGACTCGTCTTTATGAAAAGAAATGTCAGAGCTAGCAAATACGAAGATCTTGTCGAAGAAGTAGAATTATTAGAGGCAAATCCTGAATATGCTCTTATTCAGAAGAAAGACGGTGCAGAAATAACTGTCTCTCTACGACAATTAGCTCCGAGAGGCAATAAGGAACTGGAAGTCTCTAATAATAATAACAAGGAATTACCTGAATCTCTCAACCGTAGTGTAGATGAATCACCTCATCGGGAACTATTGCAGACCTCTGATGTACCACCTAGTTTGATTCCTGAAAATTGTTGTGATGAGAATATAGAAAGCCCTTTTTCATCTGGTGAATCTTCGCCAAATAAAGATGCTGAAGCAAACCTGGATTTTAAGCGCCCTCAACGTGCAAGGAAGCTTCCTTCCTACTTAAAGGACTATTCTCTTTAAGGGGGAAGAATGTAGTGATAATAGTAATCTGTTTATAACAAATGAATTATAAATAACTGACATGTGTTACAATTTTGTATGTACAAGTTTTAAGTGAACAAAAGCCTAATTGAAAGGTTTATTTGAATAATACAACACTAATGTGCATCCTTTTTAGCGTGTCACCTTATGTATTTACACATTATTTACACCATGGGTTCCAACATCCATGTTTATGGTGTGTTTATGTTTACGTTTGTAGTGAAGTTAATTAAATTTATATACACCAAAAGATTGGTTTTATTTAACGGAAATATGCACAATATAATAATAAATAGATAATGTTTTATAAACCTAATTTTGACAATAACAAGTATTAACTAACTAGATCATTTATATTACAATCTCCCCATCGTAAAACAAGAGTAATCCTGAAGCCATTTCGTTCGGACGTTGGGGAACACGGTTAGATCGACGAGGACGAAGGTTGGTATCGCGTTCTTGATTTGATAGAAGCAGGTTAGTAATGTTAGTATCGTCAACGTCACTTTGTGCTTCATCTTGAGTGTTGCTATTTTCATGAGTCTTAGGAGTTGTAAGTTCTTGTGGTTGTAAATTAATTTCATTTTCTCCAAATTGAGCTGATTTAGATATTTGCGGAGCTGGAATTACAGGAGTTGGAGCTACATCATCCGCAAGAATTGGAATTATGTTATCCTCACTTTCGCCGAGAGGTGCTAAATATCGGTTGGATATACTAGTTTCTCGGCCATCAGGTAAGCGGATAAATGAATAATTTGGATTAGCTTGTAAGAGTACTACTTTTTCCACCAAAGGTTCAAATTTACTTCTGCGAACTGGTCTTTTCATGAGAACTACACCAGGCGAAGATAACCACGTCGGCGTAGATTGTCCACTTGTTGACCTACGATTATGGTAAAACATGCGTTCGTGCGGAGTAACATTAGTAGCAGTACAAAGTAAAGATCTAATTGAATGTAGTGCTTCTTGGAGAACAGATTCCCACTGTGTCTCTCTCAAATTTTTAGAGCGAAGAGTTAATTGTATGGTTCTCCAGAGAGTTCCGTTGAGTTTTTCTACTTGTCCATTTCCTTTAGGATTGTAAGCAGTGCTATGACTTGTAGCGATTCCTTTAGAATAAAAATATGTTTTCAGTTCGGAAGACATAAAGGATGAACCACGATCAGAATGTATATATTCAGGCATTCCAAATACCGAGAAAAGATTATTGAGATGCTTAATGACAGTTTCTGTAGATAAATCTGAGCAAGGAAAAGCGAAGGGAAATCTTGAGTATTCGTCAATTATTGTGAACATATATCGATTATGAGAACAAGTGGGTAAAGGGCCTTTGAAATCCATAGCTAATCTTTCAAAGGAGTGAGTAGCTTTAATTAAGTTTCCTTGAGTTTTACAAAAACGTGGCTTTACTTCAGAACAGATCAAACAGGATTTGTCATTCTTTTAATTTCATCGACGGAATAAGGCAGGTTTTTGGAACGAACCCAGTGGATCATTCGAGTTATACCAGGATGACATAAACTTCGATGTAAGTTGTAAAGTTTTAAGTCTGATACAGAAATAGCACATATTCTGGATAATGTATCTGCAACAGTTTTTTTTCTCAGGACGATATATAACATCGTACTTATAATTTGAAAGTTCCAATCGCCAACGCTGTCATTTTTTATTTTACTGATTTGCTTGTTATTAAACATGAAAGAAACTGACTTTTGATCAGTAATGAGTCTGAAATGTCGACCAATTAAATAATGTCGCCATTTACGAAGAGATTCAACAATAGCATAAGCTTGAGAAGTAATGGGAAAACAATTATAGTGAATAAGTGGATGAATTTTCTCAGAATATTTAGGAATCCACTTAGCGTAGTGAGAAAATAAACCAATACTTCGTTTGAGAGATGAAGTAGTAGTTGGCAATGGGAGTCCTAACAATGGTTAAAGACGTTCTGGATCTGGTCTTATTGTCTTATCTTTGATCCTGTACCCTAATATATTTATCTCCTTCTTAGAAAATAAGCATTTCGTTTTATTCAGAGTTAAGTTATATTTCTTTACAATTTCAAGAAACCGATTTAAGTTTTTATCGTGTTCGTTTTGATTTCTACCGCAAACAGTGATATCATCTAGGTAAGCAAACGTTCCTTCAAGCTGTTCGTTTTTGATGATAGAATCTATAACTCGCTGAAAACTAGCTACACCATTAGTTACTCCAAAAGGAATTCTTCTCACTATTACAGACTTTCGCAAAATGTCCTTTCTTGTTACAATTTTTGCAGGTAACATTCGATGCCGGACACAAGTATCTAGGATGCAATTTATTTCCACAAAAGAAACATCTACGTTTATCATTTCCAGATTTGACTGAAACTGCAACATGATCTGATATATGAGAAGCATTACTTGAAACAATTTCTTCATTAAAATTTTTAGAAACGGCATTAATTAGATTGTCAGAAGTGCCTGGTTAAAAGCTTCTTCTAATTGTAGAGAAGTATTTTCTAAGAGACGTTGTCTGATAGGAACTGATAAAAGACCAGATATGAAAACATCTCGAATATAATCATTTTTATTCTGTTCAGCTGTCACAGCTTTGGTTGCAATCTTTTGCTAATTGTTTTAATATTTGCAAATATTGGTCAATGGAATCTCCTACCTGTTGTTTTTGTGTAGCAAGACGATGTCTAGCATAAATTTCATTTTCACGTTTTACATAAATTCCATCTAAAGTATTTAGAGCTTGATATAGGCAAAAACATTAGGTCCAATATGGTTATGTAAAAGTTGTAGTTTAGTTTCATTACGCACTTGAGTTTGAGCTTCTAGAAAATTATTGAAAGTTCTTTTCCAATGAATCCATTCATGTTTAGCGGAGCTTGAAACAGGGTCAGTACAAAATCGATTGGGACGAAGAAAATTATCAACGTGAGTATTTTCCATTCCGTTAAATAAATTGTAGTGAAGTTAATTAAATTTATATACACCAAAAGATTGGTTTTATTTAACGGAAATATGCACAATATAATAATAAACAGATAATGTTTTATAAACATAATTTTGACAATAAAAAGTATTAACTAACTAGATCATTTATATTACAACGTTACGAATGTCAACAGTGATACGAATTATTTCAACAATCACTGTTTTATTATCGTTTTAAGGCAGAAAATTAGTATTTTAGTGTAAAGTTTAATAACAATTTTAAAGATAATGGTGCGTTGGTATTTATTTTGTAAAAAGACCCTAACGCCCTAACCTCATTGCACACGTATGCGCACGTATGTGTTTTCCATAGGCGTCACATAGTAAAGTATAATAGTTTTAACGCTCACTCTTGCCTGTTTTCAATAAATCGCATGGTGTTTTAAAGACATTTGTCCCTTTTTCACGAATCGCCTATGTTGCCCAGGGAAAACAAATACGAGCTATGTTGGAGCCTACCCCTTGTACCCCTCTGCCTACCAATTGCAAGTCTCTAGTTAATAGGTCGTTGGGTGTACTGGTCCGCGCGAATTCAAAAATGACAACTTAGAAGAAAAATGAACCATTGGTTTTTCGTGTTATTCACAACATTGTGCTGTTTGAATTTATTAAATCATAAAGAAAGTTATTTGTTATTTATAATGTAAATGGACAGAATTTCCATTATATTCTCAATTATAACAATTAATCGAAAAGAAAACTACATTCAAAACTAAGCCTCGTTAATCGTAGAGACTCAAGGTGGCTCTGTTTTCGTGCTCTAGCATGTCGTAATGCTTTATTCACGTGAAAATGCCAAAACTCCAAGTTTACGCGTTCGTTTCTTCTGATGTTATAAACAGTTTTTATCATAATAACGTTTGCATTACTTCTGCAGCGGTTGTTAAAAAGTCCAGTAATGCGAATAGATATATTATATAACATAAATTATATTTAAGACGTCTCAAAAAGTGTGCTTGTGAACATACCCTAACCGTAGTTTTGAAATGTGCGGACCAACTCACGCAGTCACGCATGCGCAGTAAAAAATTTCAGACAAAACCACGGCTTAGTCACAGCATAACCAACATGGAAACTGTTTGTCGGCACCTTTGATCTGACGGGGTAAGATTTTTTGACCTTGGCGCCTTTTTGCGGATGGTTCCACCAGTGCTCCAATAAAAATATTTTTGATAATCGAATTATTTAGGTTATTTTGATAATCACATGACAAATTATTTTGAATTATCCGATCACTACTTGAAAGCCTAGAGTTTAAGTTTACCCCAGCATGCATAATCGAAAACACCTATTATGCTGCTAATTATACGAGACACCTCTGATCGTATTCGTGCAATTTAACCTGTATTCGACTGGACGCACGGAGTGTTTCTTTTTGTCATTCTTACATGCACTGAAACGCAGTCGCTCTCCCTCACACTTCTGCTCATTGCCTGCATCGAGCGTTATATCGAATGCACCCTTAAGACAGATGATCCATCCGGAATATGGCGGCTCAGTTTGCTCGGGAAATTTTCCCGCCAGGGAGAGTGAACCTGCTGTATGTATTTATGCGTTCGTCCTGCACTTTTTACACTATTAACTCCTTTACTCTTCTTTTCTCACTCCTACATACATTGTATTATATACATCTCACTCTGTCGGGAGCGTTTGGTGCAAAAAGTGTAGAAAAGTGCAAATCAAACGAACAGACCTATAGTTAAACTTCTGGTCGTTTATTATTCTGTGGTAGCTGCGTTCGTTTATTATATCTCAGATGATTTGCTGAATCAAACAGATACTTGTCACGTGACTTCCAGATGTAAGCGAGTTCGCGAACAAATAAACGAACGATACAGAGCACGTCGATTTCTGTAGACGTTATCTTACTGTAAATTAAACATGAAATAAACTAACTAAGGGTCGTTCTCTTAATAGATCTGGGAAACTTTAATTTAAAGTCACTTTAAGAATAGGAAAACTATTGTTTTTATAGGTTAAAGTCACCTTACATTTAAAAAATAATCATAACGCATGCGCGATTGAACCTCCATCGAAATACTCCGAGCAAGTCGAGGTGAATCTGAAACATCGCATATGAATATTCGAACGATATAGATGTACATCTACTTCCTCGATAAGCAATAAACGAACGATTCAGAGGAATCTGATCTGTCGGATGTACTAAATCTGTAATAAACGAACGCACCTGATGAAGACATAGGCGCCATTTTTGTGCTAAATGGGAAGGGATAGGAGGGAAGTTCAAAATTTGGTGGTGGTGGTTCAAATTAGTCAACTATCGTCAATTATCGTTACTATTTTCTTTCTGTAACTACAAAGCCGTGTTGAAATAAAAAGCAGACGGATTGTATATACAGACATACATATATTTATTTATTTGTTAACAAAAAAAGAAATAATAATTTATAATTCATTTCATATCGGCGCAACATATCCTGTGAATGTTTTTCAGTATTTAAAGGTGACAATGATTTTGCTGATGGTGAAGAACACGATGATGAAGATGATGGCAGTACATGAATAATTGATTGTTCTTGATGTGTGGTAGAATAGGAAGGTTGTGATTCAAGTGTAGCATTTAGTGCAGGAACTACAGGCTGTGTAGTATCAGCAAGTGAAACATGCTTGGCAGGACCTGTAGGTTGTGGAATTGTTCTTTCAGAAAGTGGTTTCCGTCTTTGTGCAAATAATTCCTTATTATAGTCAAATATTGTTGGCACTGCATTCCATTTTAATTTTCGCTTGCCATCTGCTCTGTTTCTCCCACATTTCAGGTGCAAAATGTACCTGGAAAATATCAAATTTAGTTTGGAAGTTTTGTATATTTTACCTGTTTATGAGAAGTTCAATTTTCACACAATGCAATGAAGACAAATGGAACTATAAATTTTACTTTTTTTTAGGAATGCTGCACAAGCAGAATCACAGCTGACACAGTACCAAGCATTTTCACGAAATCAAACAAAGTAGGCGACCTCTGCTGGTACCATCGAAAGGTTGAACATTTCACAGATTTCGCAACTACAATGTTGTTCACCCTTTTATCGGCCATTTTGCGATTAACAGATACCTCTTGCGTTGACAATTAAGTCGCGAATTGTTTAAGCCTTGTCATTTTAGTCAATAGCCATCAAAAAATTGGATTCTTTCTTACCTTACAAAGCCTCGAATAACATGTGGGCTCCCAGTTCTGACGATTGACTTGATCAATCCATCGTTGTCTCACGGCAGGATTTCGAGGAAATGCTTTCATGAGAAATCCTTGCTTTGATTGATTTGAACATCCGATTGCAGCACACCCAACCATGCTATTTAAAATATTTTTGGTAAAACTGCACTTTAGGTTCCTAAATTTCAATGTCATTTTGCGCATGTGCAGAAGTGCCCGATACGCGTGCAATGTTGCCATATCTATTGTGTTTCATTTTAAGCTATACCTACATAATTTTAAATAAAACAAACAACATAAAGCAATTGATAAAATTTGTTATTTATTATTTAGTTATACTGGATACTGTTGTGTAATGCAAAATAAAAAATTAGGAAATGGATTTTCCTTGAACTTTTCCCTCCACAAGAACTCATTCAAGCAGGAGGGAAACAGCTCCCGGGACGTTCCAAATTGTGCTTTAAGTTTTCTTTTTGCATTCATCCACAAATTTTCAATATTTTGGGTGTGAATTCGTGGGTCGTTAGGATCTACGAAGTGTTCCTCATGAATTACAACTTGGCGTTCGTAGATCCCATCACCCAGTTCTTCAATACCCCGGTATGCCCTCCAGCCGTCTGACATAATTAATGTACCAGACAAGATGTACCTATAAATCAACAAAAACTTTTAAAAATTTGAAAAAATTAGAAATGACTCGTGGAATTCTAAAACACAATACGACAGCAGGCGACCGGTGTTTACAAAATTGTATTAGACAAAGCTAGCGCTCAGTGAGTATGTCCATAGATAAAATGGTGGATAAAAGGTTATGTATATCGTATGTCTGGTCTACAGCATTTTGAGTATTCCCAAAAAGATTTGGCACTATAATCGAGTAACATAGTACCGAATTGAATTCCCAGCCCAAAATCCAGCTGGCGCTAGTATTGTACTAACAACCAATCAAATAATTCCATAAGAGTGACTTAAAATACGAAATTTTATGACGTTTATGTCTGACTTAGTCCAAACATTTTTATTTCGGTTCGTTTCTGATATGCTTTTACATATATTATCTAATGCTTTTAGTGAGATTCGTGTTTAGTTTGCTTCACAGGTTTGCTTGCATAATTTACAGTAAGTATAGCATTTTTAATTTTGTTTGTAAAATTCGTACTGGTTATCGCATATTAACTAATGGCTATGAGTTACAAATACATACTTTTTTAAAATAGAAAATGAAAGTTAGAAAGTGCTGTGTTGTGGGGTGTACGGACGAAATTTCACGTCGTCATAGATTTCCAGTTAAGGATCCTGGAAGATTTCAATTATGGCTGAAACATATTGGAAATAATGTTTTATTTAATTTAGAAGCAAAGCAGATTTACGAATCTTACAGAATTTGTTGTCAGCATTTCGATAAGACATTTCTTCTTTCAACAACAAAGTTACTGCACCGGAAAGCTGTACCAACAATCAACGTTCCTGGATACACAGGTAAATAACATTTTATTTGTATAAAATTCTAAGAACTGTGATACTTCTAATCTTTGTGATACAAATGTAAACAAATGTCCAAAACGAAGAAACAATAAATTTTACTACAGATTATTGCAGGTGGCGACAAAAATATTAATGGCAATTCAAACATATCTGCAGGTATTCCCATTAACATAATAACTGCATACAAATATTCAGATCAACGTCAAGTAAGTTATTTGTTGCAGTAATAAATATAGGTACTTTCGAAACATCACCATTAAAGTGAATTATAAACAACAATGGGCTCATTCAACATTTTTTTTAAATATTTTTTTCGATAAATTGTAAAATAATTAGGGTAATTCCGGAGGAGATGGCTATACGGGAGAGATGGCCTGCGAAATTTGATAAGTGACACAATTTTATTCCTATCCTTGGTGCGAAAGGAATTAGTTCATCGGCTGCGCCACCTATTAAATTTAAATTTAAAAGAATTCGCTGGTCGTCTCTCCTGTATGGCCATCTGCCCCGGAATTACCCTATACTGAAATTCAAGAATTTTTTTTTGAGCGTTCTATATGCCGAACAAAATTAATAAAGTAGAACTTGTGTGACGTCATTGTATCCGTCTTCCAATGTTTTCCTTATGCAATTAATTTGCGCGCCATTTTCAACTTTTCAAATATTAAGCAACTTTGAACTCGAGTAACTTTTAATATAATTTTTTTTTCGATAAATTTGATTAAGTAAAATTCGTTTTTAAGTCAAAATATTGGGTCTTTAATATTTAGAACTATTTTTGACATTCAGTGAATGGGCCCATTATTGTTTCATTTCTTTACGTGAAAAGTTTATTAGTATAAATTGGGTTATTTTTTTAAATTCAATAACTAAAGTCACTTTAAGTATGTAATTTAAATAAATGATCACAAATGATTGCACAAATGATATTTGATACAAATATTCAGATCAATGTCAAGAGAGTTCATATGCAAATAGCTCAACTGAATGCTCAGTGGTTGTTGATAAGTAAGTTATTTTATATTTTAACATAATATAAGAACAGATTTCTTGAAAATGAAAATGAAATTACTAATAACACTCAGTTTTACGTTGTAAACATCAACTTATGTGTAATACTTTTTTACAGGTGATATTTCAAATGTTGAGGTCACTTCATGTGTAAAATATTCATCACCATCATCTGTGCAACCTATTACTTCAATACAGACTGATCCTGTACAGACTTCAAGTAAGTTATTTGTTGCAGTAATAAATATAGGTACTTTCGAAACATCACCATTAAAGTGAATTATAAATAACAATGGGCTTATTCAACATTTTTTTAAAATATAAATATAACTAATGTCACTTTAAGTATCTATTTTAAATATTTGATCACATGCATTGCTTAATTTCAGGTTCATCTGCAGTACATCACACAACTTTGCTAACTTCCAAGCAAAAGCGGCCATTACTAAGAGATCTTGAAGTTACAAGAACTGCTGATCTTTCCCCACGATGCAAAATGTTAAAAAAATCTATCGACAATGTTGTAAGGAAAAATGCCATTCTTCGTAAACGCGGATCATCCTACAAGGCTAGATTAAAACTTGCAACAAAGTTCAGTTATAATTATGAAAATTACCTAACAAATATGAAACCAGTCGCTGCAAACTTTATAAAGCGGCAGATATTACTTTCACAAAAAAAACCAAGAGGAAGGCGATTTACCTTAGATGATAAGATATTATTTACTATGCATAGTAAAACAAAGTACAAAAGCATACCGTTTTTTGTCGAAACTGTTTTGTTTGCCTTCAAAACGCACACTTACAAGGTTGTTGAATAGAATTTCTTTTGAAACTGGCATAAATGACATAATTTTCAAAAATTTGACATTTAAAACTGAAAAATTAAAAAAACTTAGACAAATACTGTGTATTGCTGTTTGATGAAGTGAGTCTTCAACCTGGGTTGTATTATAATATCCGAAATGATACTATTGATGGCTTTGAAGATTATCGAAATGGAGAGAGGCAATGTAAATTGGCAACTCATGCTCTTGTTTTTATGCTCAGAGTGCATCGCAAGTGGAAGCAGCCTATTGCCTTTGTGTTTACAGCCACTGCATCTTCTGCAGATATTAAACAATTAATCAAGCAAATTATTTCTGCAGTAACGAAAACAGGTCTTAAAATTATTGGCACAATTTGTGACCAAGCAAGTGCCAATCAAGCTGCTATAAGAAACCTCATAGAAGATACAAGAGTAGCTTATCTCCGAAGGTATGAAGAACACAGAAATCAATATTTTGAATTAACTCCTGGTCAAGAAATATTTCCACTTTTTGATCCTTCGCATATGTTAAAAGGTTTTAGAAATCATTTTATAGCAAAAACTGTTATGTTTAAAGAAAACGGAGAACAAAAAATTGCATCCTGGCAACATATAATTCAACTGTATTCTCTGGATGTTGGGAATGCAGTAAATACAGCCACCCTGATACTTTTCGTAGATAAACTGTTCGATAGCTTAAACAGTAATGTAATTAGAGATAAATCTCCTGGAAAGATCCTCCGTAGAGCAATAACTCCAAAATCAGGTCATAACAGGTTTTGGGGAGAAGCTAAAGAAGTACTTCATTCCATGGAATTTATATCCAGAAGTACGAGACAAAGAAGTCGACCTCCTTCTTTAAAGAATTTTATTTTTACAATTAATAATTTACAAGAAATTTGGAAACGTTTGCATGCAGTAGGTTTCAAGTTTTTACTGACGAGATCGTTTAATCAAGATCCATTAGAAAACATGTTTTCAAGTATGAGAGCAGCTAATGTAAGAAATAATAATCCATCGGCAAATTTATTTCCATCTACATTTAAATCAATTTTAATTTCAAATTTCTTGGGCATCCATTCTCTGCATGCAAACTGTCAGGAAGATGATACAGTTGGTGCTTTAGATTCACTTCGAAACCTGTTAGTGGTTGAAGTAGAAAATAAACCTCTAAAACGTCAAATTGTTATAAGTGACAATAAGTTGCAAGAAGTGCGAAAGAAAACAAGAGGTGAAACGAATTATATAACCACTATATCTT
This sequence comes from Dorcus parallelipipedus, assembly GCA_958336345.1. Taxonomy (NCBI): domain Eukaryota; kingdom Metazoa; phylum Arthropoda; class Insecta; order Coleoptera; family Lucanidae; genus Dorcus; species Dorcus parallelipipedus. The sequence continues at coordinate 13,277,160 of OY284484.1, read as the reverse complement.
ATACATATATAGCCGGTTATATAGTTAAGAAAATTTTGATGAAAGTTAAAAATTGTAATTCTTGCAAAGAATCAATGTTAGATTTTATACAAAATCGAAAAGAGCATGATCTAATTACTGCCAGAGAGCATGATCAAGTAAGGCGGTTAAAATATCCACAGCCGCAGTTTAGTTTAGCAGTTCGATGTGCCAGTCGTTTAGTAAGTGCTTTATTGCCTCAAATTGCTTATATGGAAGGCATCGCTTCTTATATCCGTCTAGAAATGAAAAAGGAAATATCATTTGAATGTATGAAATGTTATACCCATAAATCTATTGTCAGGAAAATGTTTATTAATTTAGTTTTTAAAATTATAATGTATTCATGGACTAAAAGATTAAACAGAATATTGACTGGAAGAGAAAATCACATGAAAGTTTTGAATACTTCCATTGATCCAATAACAAAATTAGTTCGTGATTTTTATATGAAACATAGAAAATTTAAAAAAACAAATACGTTGTGAATTACATTATTAATTTTAAATGTTAATCTATTTTATTGTAATTTTTTTTCCCATAATAATATTATAAAAATTAATCTCCTATCATATCTACAGTGTTTTATTCTGTTTAATTTTTTTGTTAGAAACATTTTTTGTTAGAAAAGATTTTTATTTGATGACTTGGTGAAGATTTTTTTTCATCAATATAATTTTGTTCTAAAATGAATCATTTCTTAGTTTGAAATAAAATTTGAATCTTTAAAATGCGTATTCATGATTTATGAAACTTTAAATTACATATTTCTGAGAAAATACTCCCAATTTAAAACTCCCGCGTTTATTCGGCCCAAAAGTTAGGTGGAGCCACTTTTGCGAACTAAACTTTGTTCTACTTCCATATTAACTGTCATATCTTTTTGAGTATTCCATAGTTCCATAGCAGCAGCTGCAGTACTCCCAATTTCATGTGCACCAGTCGCCGCTGCTGTTGCTGTTGACAGTATTAAAAGTCGTAAAAAGGCAACGTGCACAATAAAAGCAAATTCTGCAAAAAGCAAAAGAATGAGGCACTTTATATTAAGGGTAAGTGCAAACATAACCATATAAATCAAATTTCTTGCAAGTATATTTTTTAGTGAATGGATTGTTATAGGCAACATACAAAAGAAATCAAATTTTGCAAGAAGCAAAATTATAAGAAATAACTGCAACACCTTTGTATTAAGAGTAAGAGGGTTTCTGCACTGCGATTTGGCACTTCTATCATAAAACAAGCACCAGAATCTCTCTCTACACCGCCAAATACCCAGTGACCCTCATGAAATTGGCCACGATGAATGATATTTTCTATGAAAGTACTTTGTTTCGTCTATTTCTACGACCATAGAAATTAAATTTTTATCGAGGCCACCGATAGTTATTGGATTTTCGTCGAAGTATCTCGAACAGACATCTCTAAAAGAACAGGAATATGCATGGATTTTAATTCAGAGATATACTGTAACACACAGACAAAAAGAACTCCAATCGACAAAAGTGTGGGTAGAACATTCAGCCAAGTCAGCCTCATCTGTTATATCTTTTTGCAAAAAGTTTTTTGTCCAAAAATATATAATTACAATTAATTTTTGTAACGGCAAGTGACTTTTTGAAAAAAAAAAAGACTGATCGGACACTAGTCTGTCTCGTGCACCTTCTACACTTCCAGCAGTGTCCGTCAATGCTATTCTTTGTTATAAAGGACATAGGAATTTCACACTGCTGACAAAATACGTTATTTTTTATTAATCTTCTCCGTGCCAGCCATTATAGCCTATATAAGTCGTCATCGAAGATTAATTTTTGCAAATTCCACCTTTCTTGCTTTAACTGTTCATTATTTAAAATTGTACTTTCATTTACAATGTTAATTGTAGCTGCCATTCCCAGAGCCATTTATATATTATGTATATAAAATTACTCTAATAAACTTTACTACAATGGAATAAATAATATACACTAATAAACCTATGTTGTTTGTTTTATTTAAAATTATGTACGTTATGTACAGTTTAAAATGAAACACATTAGATATGGCAACATCGCACGCGTATCTGGAACTTCTGTACACGCGCAAACGACATTGAAATTTAAGAACCTAAAGTGCAGTTTTACCCAGGGTTAGTTAATTTGATACACAAAAACTGAATAATTAAGTTTAACTAATTTAATTAACCTACCTCAAAACAGAACAATTACAATAACCTCAAAACATCCGTCATCAGGTTCGTTCGTTTGTCTAATCAGGTTAGAGCAACCCGAGTAACGAGTAAGGCGTTCGTTTGTATTCGAGCAAATGATCTAAGATTGTTCGTTTGTTCAGAGCAAGTAACTTGAGATCACATTGAGCAAGAAAAGTTGCTCGGTCTGCAGATGCAGAAGGTCTGTTCGTTTGTGTGATCTAAATTGCTCAAATCGGGCAGTCAGATCATAATCACGTGACTACAAGAGTAAGTTCGAACGTTCAAAGTATTTCACAAACGAACATAAATCAAGTATAAAAATGTCAATTAGAAACAGCTGATTGTGATTCAAAAAATATTAAATAATCTAAAACAGAAGACTTATCTTTATTAGGCGTTTATTGATAATGGTTCATTTTCCAGATCCTTCCAAAATATAATAAATATTTTTACACATCGCGAAGAAACGCTTT